>PVKE010020712.1:0-27240 GCA_004027555.1 Craseonycteris thonglongyai | reverse complement strand
TCCATAAGTTTAGTGCCAATGTTTTCTTCTATGCAATTTATTGTTTCCTTTCTTATTTGGAGGTCTTTAATCCATTTTGAGTTAATTTTGGTATATGGTGAGAGATCGCAGTTCACCTTCAGCCTTTTGCATGTGGTTTTCCAATTTTCCCAGCACCAGTTACTGAAGAGGCTTTCTTTTCCCCACTGTATATTTTTTGCTTCTTTGTCAAAAATAATCTGTCCATAAATTTGTGGGTTTATTTCTGGGTTTTCAATTCTGTTCCATTGGTCCGTGGGTCTGTTTTTCTGCCAGTACCAAGCTGTTTAGATTACTGAGGCTCTGTAGTACAGATAAAGGTCAAGCAGTGAGATGCCCCCAGCTTTATCCTTTTTTCTTAGGATAGCTTTTGCGATTGGTGGTCTTTTGTGGTTACATACAAATTTGATGATTTTTTTAAATCTATTTCTTGAAAGAATGACTGTGAGATTTTGATGGGAACGGCATTGAATCTGTATATTGCTTTGGGGAGTATGGCCATTTAAAATATGTTAATTCTTCCAATCCATGAACATGGAATGTCTTTCCATTTCTTTGTGTCCTCTTTAATTTCTTTTAAGAGTGTCTTATACTTTTCAGTGTATAAGTCCTTCACATTCTTTGTTAGATTTATTCCTAGGTATTTCATTTTATTGTTTGCAATGGCAAAGGAAATGGATCTTCTCATCTCTCTTACTGAAGTTTCATTGTTGGCATACAAAAATGCAGTTGATTTTGAAACATTGATTTTGTATCCTGCAACTCTACTGTATTTGTCTATTATTTGTAATAGATTTCTGATAGCGTCTTTAGAGTTTTCTATATACAGGATCATGTCATCTGCAAAGAGTGACAGTTTAACTTCTTCTCTCCCGATTCTAATACCTTTTATTCCTTTCTCTTGTATGATTGCTCTGGCTAGAACTTCTAGTACTATGTTGAACAGCAGTGGTGACAGGGGGCATCCCTGTCTTGTTCCTGATTTTAGGAAAATTGGCTTCAGCTTTTCCCCACTCAGTATAATATTTGCTGAGGGTTTGTCATATATGGCCTTAATTAAGTTGAGGTACTTTCCTTCAATACCCATTTTATTCAGGGTTTTTATCATAAATGGGTGTTGTATCTTGTCGAATGCTTTTTCTGCATCGACTGAGATAATCATGTGGTTTTTATCCTTTGTTTGGTTTATGTGCTGGATTACATTGATTGATTTGTGTATGTTGAACCATCCTTGAGCCCCTGGGATGAATCCCACTTGGTCATGGTGAATAATCTTTTTAATGCATTGTTGTATTCTGTTAGCTAAAATTTTATTTAAGATTTTTGCATCCGTGTTCATCAGTGAGATTGGCCTATAGTTTTCCCTTTTGGTATTGTCTTTCCCAGGTTTTGGTATTAGGGTGATATTAGCTTCATAGAAAGAGTTGGGTAGTACTGCCTCCTCTTGAATTTTCTGGAGTAGTTTGAGGAGGATGGGCGTTAGTTCTTCTTTGAATGACTGGTAGAATTCATTGGTAAAGCCATCTGGTCCAGGCCTTTTGCCTTTGGGCAATTTTGGATAATTGTTTCAAGTTCTGTACTGTTGATTGGTCTATTTAGGTTATCCAAATTTTCTTGGTTCAATTTAGGTAAACTATTTGTTTCTAGAAATTTGTCCATTTCCTCTAGGTTGTCAAATTTGTTGGCATAGTCTTTCATAATAATTTCTTATGATTGTTTGTATTTCTGGAGCATCAGTTGTAATCTCTCCCCTATCGTCCCGTATTCTGGAAACATGAGATTTTTCTCTTTCTCCTTTGGTGAGCCTAGCCAGTGGTTTGTCAATTTTATTAATTTTTTCAAAAAACCAGCTCTTTGTGGCGTTAATTTTATCTATTGTTTTTCTATTCTGAATTTCATTAAGTTCTGCTTTGATTTTTATTAATTCTTTTCTACTGCTGGCTTTGGGGGACCTCTGTTATTCTTTTTCTAGCTCTATGAGATGTGAAGGTCTTTACTTGTAATTTTTCTAGTTTCTTGAGATAGGCTTGTAATGATATAAATTTCCCTATTAATACTGCTTTCACTGTGTCCCAGAAATTCTGGTACGTCGTGTTTTCATTGTCATTCATTTCTATAAATTTTTTAATCTGTTTAATTTCCTCTTTGATACAGCTACTTTTTAATAGCATGTTGTGCAATCTCCACGTATATGTGGTTCTCTCTGCACTTGATCTTTCGCAATTGATCTCAAGTTTCAACGCTTTGTGGTCTGAGAATACACTTGGTATGATTTGGATGCTCTTAAATTTGGTGAGGTTGGATTTAAGTCCCAGGATATGGTCTATCTTTGGAAATGTTCCATGTGCACTAGAGTAAAATGTATACCGCTTTGTTGTAGGATGGAATGACCTGTAAAAGTCAATTATGTCCATTTCCTGCAATGTATCATTTAAACCTGCAATTTCCTTATTTAGTTTCCGCTTGGATGACCTGTCTAAGGTTGTCAGGGGGGTGTTTAGGTCCCCTACTATAATTGTATTTTTGTCAAATTCTCCTTTTAGATCTGTTAGTTGTAGCTTTATAAATTTTGGTGCTTCCTGATTCGGAGCATATATATTGATGAGATGTTTTCTTGTTGTATTGTCCCTTTTATCAAGATGTAATGTCCATCTTTATGTCTTATTATTTTTTTTATCCTGATGTCTTTTTCATCAGAAATCAATATGCCATTCCAGCTGTTCTCTGACTGCCATTTGCCTGGAGTATTGTTTTCCATCCTTTTACCCTGAGTCTATGTTTGTCCCTGTGGCTGAGGTGTGTCTCTTGTAGGCAGCATATGGTTGGATTTTGTTTTTTAATCCAGTCTGCTACCCTGTGCCTCTTTATTGGTGAATTCAGTCTATTTACATTCAGGGTGATGATTGATATATGAGTATCTCCTGTATCCATTTCTTCTTTCCTTTTTATTTTTTTGTTGTCCCAACTTTTCTCCATTTATTTTGATTTCTTGATTCAGGTCGGATAGCCTCCTTTAGTATTTCTTGGAGTGCCGGTTTTGAGCTGGAGAATGCCTTCAGCTTCTGTATATCTGTAAAGGACTTAATTCCTCCTTCATATCTAAAGGTTAATTTTGCTGGATAGTTCACTCTTGGCTGGAAATTTCTCTCTTTTAATATTTTGAAGATTGGGCTCTACTCCCTCCTGGCTTGCAGAGTTTCTGCTGAAAAGTATGGTGACAGCCTGATAGGTTTTCCTTTGAAAGTTATGTTTTGTTTTTCCCTGGCAGCCTTGAGGATTTTTTCTTTGTCTTCGGTTTTTGTCATCTTCAGAACAATGTGCCTTGGAGAAGATCTGCTAGGGTCTAGGTAGTTAGGGCTTCTGCTTTTCTCTTGGAATTGGGGCTGTAATTCTTTCTATACGTTAGGGGAATTTTCATCCACTATTTGTTTTAGTAGACTCTGAGAAGATTTCATCTTGCTTCCTTGTGGTACCCCTATTATTCTAATATTGTTCTTTCTGATGGAGTCAGAAAGTTCTTGTACGGCTTTCATTTCTCTTGATTTCCCTTTCCCTTTCTTCTTCCCTCTGTGACATTTCCATGTTTGTATCTTCAATTTCACTCCTCCTTTCCTCTAGCTGGTCAGCCTTGTTTCCTATGCTGGTCAGTTCTTTTTTCAGCTCTCCCATGATGCCTTTCATTTCAAGGAGTTCCTTTTGGTTCTGCTCTAGCTTCTCAATTTTGTTGGTAAAGTACTCATTTTGCTCAGAAAATTTCTTGTTGAGGTCATTTAACTGTGTCTGGGTACTTTGCCAGCATTGAGTAAGTTCTCTGAGTGTCTTGATTAATGCAGCTCTGAATTCTGTTTCACTTAGATTTGATTCTAAGTGTGCAAGGTCCTTTACTTAAGACTGCCCCTGATCTTCTGGAGGGGCTTTGGATTCTGAGGTGTGCATTGTGTTTGATGTGGTTCTTTGTGCTTTACGCATGAGTCTGTTTTCCCTCTGGGGGTTTGCCTATCAGATGGGCTTCTCTTTATCTTTTCTTTTGGGCTCAGTTGTGGGAGAAGGAGATTTTGGGAGAGGGTTGGGGGAAGCAGACAGCTTCTGTGTCCTGGGGCATTTCAGGTTGCTGTCTTAGCTGTTAGATAGCAGGGTAGTAAAGGTGTGGCCAGGGGTGGGGGCATGTGAGTAGGAGCTAGGGTGGGCCTGAGACACAATAGCAGATTCCTCTTTCAGCAGGGCGGCTGGTGGTTCAGAGCGGGCCGGGCGCAGGAGCTCTGGTCTTTCTCTCCTCCGCCTGGCAGACCCTCCTTCAATTGTATCTGTAAGCCACGCCTGCAGGGCAGCACTTGGATGGCCTGGGGCTTGGCAGAGGCCCCAGTTGGCCAAGCAGCCATGCGCGCAGGCAATGACACTGAGGCAACTGGGTTGGCAGCCCAGTTGCGCGTGGGGGCTGCAACGCCCCAGAGGCCCGGTGGGCGGGATGCCAAAAGCCCAGTTGTGTGCTCGTGAGCAGGCAGTAGTGCTGCAGCGGCCTGGTGGGCAGGGCGCCGAAAGCCGGTCTTGCAAGCAGACAGCGGCGCTGCGGTGGCCTGGTGAGCAGGGCGCCAAAAGCCCGGTAGCGCTCTGGCAAGCAGGCAGTGGTTCCGCAGTGGTCCGGTGGGTGGGGCGCCGAAAGCCTGGGTGCATGGACGCAGCAATGTGCAGCGGCCCAGTGGGCGGGGCGCAGAAAGCCCAGTTGTGCACTTGCGAGCTGGCAGCGGTGCCGCAGCGACCTGGTGAGCGGGGCACCAAAAGCCCAATTGCGCGCTGGCAAGCAATAAGCGGTATCGCGGTTGCTCGGTGGGCAGGGCGCCGAAAGCCCAGTTGTGGGCTGGCAGCAGTGCTGCGGTGGCCTGGTGGGCAGGGCGCCAAAAGCCTGGGTGTGTGCATGGAGCGGTGCCACAGCGGCCCAGCGGGCGGGGTGCCGAAAGCCCTGTGCGCACAGGCCGTAGCTTAGGCAGCAGCCGCTCTATGTTCCCGGCTCTGTTGAGACCACTGGATTCACTCTAAGCACGTCCAATGCAGCTATGCCCACTCAAGCCCCAGCCCTCACTCCAAGAGCCCTGTCCTCAGAAGGCGCTCCTTCACAGTCAATCTCCTCCGTAAATCAGGGGTGCAGAGCTGTTGTGGGCTGGTGCCCTGCTCTCACCCCCGCCCGCCGGGAAGTGCAGCTGCCCTGCTCCACAGTCCCTGTTCTACTTTAGGCTCTGTGATCTGATTAGGGCACTGTGTGCTGTCCCTTGAGTTCAGATGTTATATTGTCCAGCCTTATGGGGATTCCACACTCCCTAGGTCTCGGCTTCCAGCCCGCCCTCGATCCAGCTCCACTTTGACCATAGTCCCCTAATCTTCCTTTGTTTTTGCCAACCCAGGGCCGTGCTCCGAGTCTCTGTCCCCGAACCGCTGCTTCCCCTTCCCTCTCCTGCTCTTCCCTTTTTTCTCTAACCTTTGGGTTTTGTTCTGCGTTGTGTGGTTCTCTTAGTTGAGTTTTCTTCTCAGGGTTTCCCCTGTGGATTCCTCTCTGTTCACAAGGCCCTTCCCAGGCAGTTATCGGTGTTCTCCTCTCATGCTGCCATCTTTGATATCCTCATGGGCATTATTAAATTGCCACTCAGAAAAAGTGTAAGTCAAATCAGTACTTTCTAATCATGTTGTTGATTAATGGTAGGCACTAAATATAGCTTTGTTATATTTATATTTACAGGTCTATCAATTTTCATTTGTTTGATTACAACTGCGGTTCATCTGTTCTGGTGTTTTTAGGGCAATTTTTATATATGCTTTTCTTGATATAAGCAGAATATTTTTTCTATGAAAATAAGCTCATCTGTTTCTCACAGGTACTTAAATTTTTGTAGTACAGGGCAAAAACTTTTTCCCTTTAGATTTCAGCCACTTGAGTTCATACTTTCACACTTAAATCTGAGGAACTCTTTCCCCATGAACTTAAAAAAAATTTTTCACTTACATTTGACATATATTATTATATAGTTTCAGATGCACAACAAAGGAATTAGACATTTATATAACTTACAAAATCATCATTCCAATACATCTGGTACACATCTGACACCATACAGAGCTACTACCACATTACTGACTCTATGTCCAATGCTGTACTTTACATCCCTGTGATTATTTTGTAACTATGAATTTGTAGTTCTTAATTTCTTCCCATTTTTACCCATCCCTCTAGACCTCCTCCCATCACTCTAACAAATCTGGTACCCACTGACACCACACAATTACAATATTATTGACCTATATTCCTCACGCTGTAACTTATTACCCCGTAACTATTACTTTTAACAACCAATTTGAACTTCCCCATTCCTTCTCCTTATTTCACCGATTCCCCCAACCCTCCTCCCATCTGGCAACATTCCAAATATTATCTGTATCTATGAATCTGTTCCTGTTCCGCTTATTTTCTTCTTCCACCTATATTCCACCTATAAGTGAAAGTCAACTTGCATCTGTCTTCCTGTTTGACACTCCACTCACTACAATACCTTCCATGTCTTTTTTGTTTTGTTTTTGACAGAGACAGAGACAGAGAGATACAGAGACAGAAACAGAGAAGGGGGAAGGCCCAGAACAGTGTCCATAATTGCACATCATTGGTTTTTCCATATAGTTTCATTCCACAGGTGGGCGCGGGGCTGTACCAGGCAAAACTGGGCCGGGGTCTCAACCCGGTGAGAACTAAACTGGGGGCACTCCCCAGTTCAGCATATGGGTCTGCATGGGCCAGGGCCGGGATTCGATCCGTGGTCCCCAGGGTTGCAAAGTGAGCGCTTAACCCACTGAGCCATCCCAGCTTCCACTCATGTCTTTTGACTGAAGTTTTAAATCTGTTTTAAATGGAAGTAAGTGTTGATAGATACATAACTATTGTCATTTTATTATTTATAATTTTTGTTCCTACTTCCACCCCCACACCCCATCTTAAAGAAGTCCCTTTAACATTCCTTGTAGTACTGCTTTGGTGGTGATGAACTCCTTTAGCTTGTTTTTGTCTGGGAAGCTCTTTATCTGTCCTTGCTGGATATAGTAATGTTGGTTGCAGATCCTTGGTCCTCATCATGTTGAATATTTTCTGTCAGTCCCTTCTGGCCTGCAAAGTTTCTGTTGAGAAATCAGCTGGTAGTCACATGGATACTCTCTTCTAAGTTACTAATTGCCTTTTTCTTGCTGTTTTTAGGATTCTGTCTTAACTTTTGTTGTTTTTATTATAATGTGTCTTGTTATGGGCCTGTTTGGGTTCATCTTGTTTGGGACTCTATGCTTCCTGGGCTTGTGTGTCTATTTCCTTTGCCAAGTTAGAGAAATTTTCAGTTATTATTTCTTCAAATAAGTTCTCTATCCCTTGTTTTTCTTCTACTTCTGGTTTCCCTATGATGCAAATGCTATTACATCTGATGTTGTCCCAGAGGTCTCTTGAACTATCCTCGTTATTTCTTGGATTCTATTTTCTTTTTGCTGGTATGATTGCATGTTTTCTGCTACCTTGTCTTCCAAATTACTGACTGAAGCCTCTCCTTCATCTGGTCTGCTGAAGATTCCTTCTATTATATTCTTTATTTCAGTTATTGTATTCTTTATTTCTGCCTGGTTCATTTTTATGAATTCTATGCCCTTCACGCTAGCTATCTCTTTGAAATTTTCACCAAGTTCCCTGAGTGTCCTTATAACCATTATTTTGACTTCTGTCTCTGAGAGGGTGTTTGCCTTCATCTCATGTAGTTCTTTTTCTGGAGTTACCTGCTGTTCTTTCATTTGAGATGTATTTGTTTCCTCATTTCGGCTGCCTCTGTTTGTAGACATTCTGCTTCTTAACCAGACACTCACCGCTACAGTTTCCTGTGGGGCTCACTGCTAATACTGGGAGGAGCTGGGAGGGCAGAGGCCTGGAACAGTGGGTGGGGAAATGCAATCAGGCTCCGTGCCTTTGTTTTCTGTCTCGTGCTACGGGCAGCAATGGCACTCTGAGCTTACACTTTTCTGTATTCAGTTTGCCCTGAGGTCTCTCCCAGGAGTGTTGGGATCAGCTGTTTAATATGCTGATCCTTCAGGTAGGACTGCTCATGGGCAGAGAAGCTCTTCTGCAGCCTTTTCTATCTTTTATTTCCCAGAGTGCAGTGAGAACAGGTTGCAGCTTCTCACTGTTCCTGTCCTTTTCCCTCCTTCTCTCATGAACTGGAGTGAGTTTAGGCTGCGGTCTCACTTCACCTGCCTCTTAACCTCTTGGGGACAAAGTGAGATCTGGTGGTGGTGTCTTATGGCCCCCTCCTCTGTACCTCCCTTTCTCTGTCCCATAGACTGAGTAAGGTCTGGAATGATCACTTGCCACCTTTTTCCTCCTCTCTCCCGCAGCTGCAGAGTTCCAAGTGGTCTTTGTCCCTGTACTACCTTTACCCCACTTTACTTTGATGCCATAAGTGGGTCTCTTACTGTGTCCATGTGTTGTGTAGGGAATCCTTTATTGAATTTTAGTTATTCTATTTATTGTAACTTCAAGGGGAGTTTACCGGGAGTGCCTCTCACACCACCAATTTAGTTGATCTCTTCCCTCATGAATTTTTATCCTTTAGGGTTAGCAATTCCTTCTCAAACCTGAAATTAGATGAATCCTCAACTATCATATTTTCATCAATTTGCTTTATGCTTTTCTTTTTTTCAACATTTTTGTCATATGGAAAAATTTGTTATATGGTATGAAACATGGTTCTTGCTTAATTTTGTACCAAATTGTAAGCTACGTGTCTAAACATCTTTTATTCAATAATTTATCCTTCCATCCTTAAATGCAGCTGTGCTAACTTTATCATGTACTACATTCATACTAAAATCTTTCCACTTCCTATTGTGTTTCAATGATTTGTCTGCCTAGGGTTCCACCAGTACTACTCAAGAGAAAGAAAAATGAAGCACAAAACAGAGATAAGTAATTTTGATAACTAACCTCAAACACATTCTGAAATTCGAGGAGCATGTTTTAAGCTTTGATTATGACTAAGTTTTGCAGTTTTCTCAGATTCCCAAAAGTCTTTAAACTCCTTGGTAAGCAAACAAAAGTAGAATAAAGAGAACAGAGAAGTTGGATACAAAGCCATGCCCTTCCCAAACTTCCTTAATACCCACTGGCTGGATGTGGAAGTAGTGCAGAGCTATGAAAATTCTACAGGCAAATCATGGCATCAAGAGTTGTTCTTTTGGTTTGCCAAGATAGCTTAACAGGTTGACCACTTGTCTTACAACTGCGAAGTTTGGGGACTGAATCCTGGCTTCGGCCCATTCAAACCCATATGCTGAACTGTGGCACAATTGGTAATCGCCAGATGGTGGTGAACGTTCTTGTCTCCCATGTGGCAGGCCCCCGGTTCAGATCTGGCCCCGTATGGCTCCACATTCACCCGTGTAGAATGAAACCATATCACAACCGCTGATGTACAATAATGGAGACTGCTCTGGGCCCTCCCACTTGTCTCTCTCTCTCACTCAACAAAATAAATCTTAAAAAAAGAATTGTTCTTTTGATCAAGACGATTAGGAGGATGCTAAGAGAGAAAAGTGGAAACACGGCAGCTTAATTATCTCAGAACTATGTCCCAAGTATAGAATAATATTAAAACATATGGAATATCCTTAACTGGCAAGAATAAAATAAAAACGATTAAGATATCGCCCCGACTCTGACTTCACTGAGACCAGGGTAAAAACACTGATCAATTTCTCATGATTAGCTATCTTACCTAGTGATGCATAGGAACCTGGATTTAGGGCACCTGTACCTAACCGCCCACTTCGCATAGTCTGCCCAGCGGCATGATGTGCCTTTGCACCAGCAGCAGCATTCACATCAATGTCACTTCGAGAACGCTGCAGGCTTCCTGGAAGGGAACTGGCTTTGCTGCTGCCTGCTGATACTATGAAAAACAAAGCAAAGGTAACCTATATTATTTAAGCTACTGCTAACAGTATAAAAATTATATAAACATGAAACCACCATGAGCTAATAATCCATTATGACAAATGGTCAAGAAGGAAGCAATGGCTAAATGAATACTAGAAAGTAGTTTATAGTATTTTAAACTCAGAATACCTCAGTTTAATTCTTGTCACAACTAAATCTTCTTGGATAATTTTCTCAATATTCATTGAATTATCTTGTAGATAGAGATATTTATGACTAACTCATGAAAATGAAGCACTGTACAAGATAAGTAGATGGCAACAGTGCTATTTTTTACTATCAGAAAAAAATGCAAGGAGGACTAGTCTGGGAATAGAGTTGATCAGAAAACAATGCAGATTCTGCTATTTTTAGGCACTGCAATTTAATTATTAAATTTTTTGTCTTTAGTTTTAAAAATAAGCAGTTTTACAAACTGAGTTGTCACCCAGGAATAGGCTGTGAAATAAACTAAAAAGCATTTTAAAGAAATTAAACAAAATAAAAAAGAAATGTATCACAAGGGTAAGCAGTGCTTCATGAAATTTCAGATTCCTTTATTTTTATATATATATATATATATATATACATATATATATATATATTATACTACATAGTATATGTATATTGCATGCCTATAATTATATATATAGTATACAAATATAGGTACAGTGTATATAAGTCATATTAGGTTACTGTATGAAATAATTTTCTCACTGTGGGTTAATAAATAGCTTAAATGTTTTAAAGTAGTTTAAACAGAATGCTTTGACTCTTACTAAAAAGGAAACTTACCTTTTCCAGCGATAGTTGATGGGTTTGCAGTAGACCATTTGGAAGAAAAAGGGCGACTGCAAGGTAAAAGGAAATACTATCAGTAAGAAGATGTAATTTATCCTACCTCTGATAACAATTAGTGAAATAATGAGTTTTCTAAATATTTGAGAAGTATTTCTAATTTTAATTTTCCATTTACAAATTATTTTATAAAAGTTGTTATTGCATACCAGGGGTATCTCAATTAGCTGTGAAACAAAAATGAAATAAGTAAAAATTAATAAAGACCATAAAACTCTACAGAGACAGGGACCAGTTTGCTGTTGTTCACTCTGCTTCTCAGTACACATTATAGAACTCACCATAGAGGACTCAATAATAGTATTCTCTAACACATGTGTTCAGAGATATTTTACTGAGAGAGAGAGAGAGAGAGAGAGAGAGAGAGAGAGAGAGAGAGAGAGAGAGTTATTACTCGCACACAGGGAATTCAGCATAAACCAAAGCCTTTCTTACCTAAGGCATAATGGTTGTGGCCATTGGCAATCATGCAGTGACCATATAGGTATATACTACCTATAGCACTGCTACTGAGCATTACTGTGTGAGGCCACAGAAACAAGGATAAGAACCATTGCTGAGGATAAATGTATAATTAGAAACCAAAGCAGCTTTCTAATCATCTCAAAGAATCCACCACATTTCTTAATGTTTCTTTTGATTATTTATCTTTAATTAAGCGGGAGGACCCAGAAAACCTCGAAACTTATAAAAAATTTTGCGGTTATTCTTATATGTCTAAACTTCATCCACCTTCAAGGTACTCTCATTTGATCCAATACACCTATCGAGATGTTTTTCACTATTAAAAACAGTTTTTGAACTTGCTGATTTTGATGCCATTTGGTGCTTCTGCCATTTTTTGTTTCCCCTCTTGCACACATTGGCAAAACATTTCCCTCTGAGGTCTCTTTTCATCCCAGGAAACAAAGAAAAGTCACTGAGGGTGAAATAAGGTGAACAGGGAGGGTGGGGCATAGGGGTTATGCTGTTTTTGGTCAAAAAACTGCTAACCATTCACAGTGGTTTTGGCAGTCATGGTGGAAGAACCATTCATCTGTTTGCCACAAATCAGGATTTCTTTCATAAATCATGATGCAACCTTCTCAAAACTTCGAGATAAAAAATTTGGCTGACTGTTTGGAACATATTCCGAGTGCACAATTCCTCCCACATCAAAAAAAGATAATTCTGGGTTGTTTTGGTTCCTCCCTTGTACAACAGTACTCTGTAGCCCATATATAATGAATATATCTAAGTAAGTAAAGGAGGCCTGTAAAGTATATCTATAAATTTTAAAAGTAGTGGAAAGAGAGCAAACATGCCTGGTTAAAGTTAGGCTATTGAAAGATATTCTTTAGGTTATTACTACCAAATAATAAATTTGGTAGTTGGTTATTAAACTCAGTATTATATGATTTTTATAGCTGTCCCCTAAAATTGTCACCTCATTAGACTGAGGCAGACCATGTCAAGCTTCATAGAATTTAAAATTGTTTGTTTAAAGATGTTATATTAAAGTAAGATAAAATACCTAATTTAGATCCTTGCTACTCGAAGTATGATCCATAGACAAAAAGCACTGATTTCACACAAAAGCATGTAAAAAATTCAAAATCTCAGGTCCCATCCCAGATCTACTAAAACAGATTCTGCATTTTAACAAGATCTTCAGGTGATTTATATGTACTTTAAAGTCTGAGCACAGTAAATAGAAGTAAATGGAAAAAAGCAACCAAGCTTATTGGAGGTGAAGAACATCACAAATTTTTAAAAAGTTTAGACAGGTAATTATTCTTACAATAATTATTTTTAAAAATCAGATCTTGGGGAAGCCGGGATGGCTCAGTGGGTTAAGCGCTCACTTTGCAGCACCGGGGACTGGGGATCGAATCCCGGCCCCAGCCCGTGTGGAACCATATGCTAAACTGGTGATTTCCCCCAGTTCAGTTCTCTCTCTGTCTCTGTGTCTCTGTATCTCTCTCTCTCTCTCTCTCTCTCTGTCAAAAAGTAAGTAAATTAAAAAAAAAAAAAAAAATCAGATCTTGCTTTTGTTCTGAAAATTTGTAAGTCACTGAACTTTTAGTACAAACAAAACCCTGAGTGCTTCCTTGAATTTTGTGCCCTAAGTGCCTCATTTGACTCACCCTGGTCCTAGTTCTGTATCAGAGCTGCTAAGTCAATTAGCAACCTTTGTGGGATCAAGTCCCAAAGACACAGAAATGATAGACAAGTAAGCTCACATTACGTGAGTTGCTCTTCCCTGGGGAAATATGCAGATACTTGTGGCCACTGCCACAAGTAGAGAGGCACCAGAGATTTTAGCAAGCTCATAGGGCCGGTTAAGGCTGCCTCCAATAGGGTTTGAGGTAGCCGAAATAATGACGAGAATGGTCTTACAGATAAATGAGTCAGATACTAGATAATTTTGCCCCCGTGAGGAACTGGCTGAAATCTGAAGTTATGTAAGAGGTGAGGAAAGCAGTGAAGTTTTTACCAATCACACAGTGCCTAAGGGTTCTGAACATGACTTTTGAATTTCCATGATTATTTCTCCATTATAATGATCTAGAAATAGGCTACCTACTGTGAACTATTTTGGGAGTTAAAAAAAAATGTATATATACACTAGTGCTTCCCAATATTTTTTTCACAGATAAGAACATATTGAAACAAATTTAAATCACTAAACTTTTTACCCCAAGATTAAGTTATACTAGCATGTATCGTAATTCAATCATTGAGACAACAGACCAGATAAATTAAGTACATTCAAATCATCATTCTTTCAAGGATTTAAGTGAAAACAAGCAGATATTCAACAATCCAATTTAAGGAACTCTGGAGAGTTGGGGAAAAGTAAGAAATCAGTAGTTATAATGTTTATGACCTTACTTGAGACTTTCTTGGGAGCTAGATGAAGACCTGTCTGACTGTGGAAGAGATGCTACACTGCCAGAACTCTTTAAGTAAGTTTGAAGACTCTTCTGATAAGATGGCTCAAGGGAATTATACAATGTTTCAGCTTCACCAGGAAAGTGGTTTCTAAGACCCATGTATGTCCTGTAAAACAAATGAACAAATAACAAAAAGAAAGCCCAAAGTAATAGCTTTACATGATCAGACAGTAATAGTAAAATGTGTATATTCAAGAAGAATGAAGATGAGTGTGTAGGTTTTTAATATATCCAATATGTGTCAAATGAATGCTTCTAAATTTAACAAGTTTTGGTGAAAAGATGACAGGCTTTTGAGAAAGCAGGTCTCAGTTCAAAACCTGGCTAATCTAAGGAGACACTAATTGTACAGGATCATTTTTATATTAGGAAATAATACCAACTGTCCCACACAGTATCATGTACATAACACTCAATAAATGATATTTTTATTCATGATGAAAGTGAATACGTTATGATGGAATAAGAACACTGATGATTATACAGATGACAATGTGAAGAAACTGTTAGACATCTAGTACAGATTTAATGAAGAAAAATCTATCTCAATTTTACTAAACAGCTAATTAAGTAGAATATTTGGGACAGTTCAGATATTTTCATTCTCTCAATATAATTCTCCTCAATGAAAAGACCAAAGTGTGTTCAAAGTATTAAAAAGACATAGGAGACTCACTTTCTTGCCTCTACTCTGGCCTCTGCATCAGCATCATGTATTCCCTTTTTAATAGTTTCAACCAAGACAGCTGCATGTCTATAAAATAAAACATCTTTAGATCCTTGTGTAAAACTATGCATTTCACCACAAATTGCATTTACACTGTTTATGTGTTACATATCATTCACAAAGGGGCAGAAGAGGTAAAAAGATTAATTAGTACACAATAAATTTAAGATTGGAAGATTTTCTAATAATCCACCTCATACATTTCATTCATGTACAGTTTCCTTCTGTCAAGTCAAATATTACAAATCTAAAAATAACTATTTTTATATGGAATCCAGATAGTGTATAAATATATAGTACCCAAATTTAAAAATTTTAATGAATATAAAGCAATCTTCTGTGTGGTTCCTCACTAACCCACTAATGTAGAAAATGATGTGCTTGTATGATCAGTTATAATCTGACTAAGCTGAATAGTAGCTGCCACAAACAAACTTAAAGAAAACTTGAAATTATACCATGCCTATATTAAACAACAAATTATATATTTTATTTTTAAGATTTTATTGTTTTTGACACAGAAAGAGACAGAGAATGGGGAGGGCCCAGAGCAGTCTCCATAGTTGCATGTCATCAGTTTCGTTTAACATGGCTTTGTTCCACACAGGTGGGCAGGGCTGCACAGGGCAGGAATGGGGCTGGGGGCCTCTGCATGGGAGGCATGCCCCTGTGAGCTGGGGGCCAAACTGGGGGCCTCCCACATGGAAAGCTCACCCCAGTTCAGCATATGGGTCTCCACAGTCCAGGGCTGGGACTCGATCCTCAGACCCCAGGGCTGCAAAGTGAGCCCTTAACCCGCTGAACCATCCTGGCTTCCCCAACAAATTATATTTTTAAGTGAGGTTATGAACAAATTTAATGATTTCCATTAAAATGGAAAATCAGCATTATATTCAACATAAATGCAGGTATATTCCAAAGTTCAAACTTGAAACCAGGGAGAAATACAGTCATGCAAAGAGCCACTAGCTGCCCACATTTTCCTCACCTCAGAGCTACATTAAACATTGCCCGTGTATTATCTAAGCAATGACACATGACAGGTGGTGTGGAGAAACTTTTTGACAAACTTGTTTTAAAATCTCTTTCCTTCTTCCTTCTCTGTCTTATATTAAATCATTCATTACTTGATTAATTGTACCCCATAAACCAGTATCACATGACTAGAGATACATTTTTAAATTTCTGCCCAATTTAACCTGGAGTATCTTATAGTGACTCTACCTACAAGATATCCTCATACACCTTACAAATAAAAGAATCATACTATTTACAGCTTCAATGAATAAGACAAGCACCCCACTATAGCTTTATAGCACAAATAATTTTTAAGGCAAATGAGAAATAACACAAAACTAATACCATGGACTTATAAAGAACTGGTAACAATGAGGAGGGGTGAGAGGTGGGAGACGGAGAGTCAATGCATACCTTTCCAATGAATGAGTCTGCCACTCTTGTAATAATAAATCTAAAAATTCAAATGAACGCCTAAAAAATAAAAGTTAATTATAACTGAATGTTATAACATTTTATTGTTAATTTATAACTAAGTGCTAATTAACATCTTCTAGATTATTGCACTTTGCCCCCTGAATTAAAGTATTATATAATCAGCCCTCCGTATCTGTGGGGTTTCACATATGCATATTCAACTAACCTTGGATAGAAAGTATTTGGGAAAAAAAATCATCTCAGAAAATTCCAAAAAACAAAACTTTCTTTGCCATGCAACAAAGACTATGCTGAATCCATGAGAATGAAGTGATGTGTAGGGACACCAGTTATAAGCAAATACTACTCCATTTTATATAAGGGACTTGAGCACCTGAGGACTTTGGAACCAGTCTCCCACAGATATCAAAAGATAACTCACTACATAAGACATGTTTTTAGATATTTTAACTGTTAAATACTTAACTTACTTTAAGGCTCCAAATAATCCTATCTTAAATAGTTAAAAAAGATCATACGAATTTCCTGTGAGTTTAACTTAAAATTTGTATCAAATATAAAGTTTAACAAATTTCATTTAATTAAAAAAATATGTATTAAATACCACTGTGCATTAGAAATTGAAGATAGATAATGGCGATCAAGAAGGATGTGATGGATCTTCCATCTTTATAATTCATTTCCTTAAATATGTATGCATATTAACTTTAATAAAGTATTTGTATATCTTCTCCTAAGTCCTCCAGTTCTCATCTTCTTCCAACTGCCTGATTGGTGAGCTTCTTTTCTTTCTTGGCATCTCATGACAGAGTTCTGTCCTATTTTTCCTCCTTAATATACCAGGGGTGCCAAAAAATATATACTTACACATGTAATACTTTTCAAAGTTGAACTGAATTACGGTAGCAATGTGAGTATGATGTTCGCTCAAAAGATGGTGTTAATCAAATGAATGCTTGCGTTAGCATGTGACACGCAGGACAAAGAAAATGGCAGTAGCATGGTTGTTGCTGAGGAGTGTAAGACCATTTTGAAGTGGTATTTGAAATTCAAGAACACCATGGAAGCATGACAATGGAGATGTGAGTATGCAACAGAATCTCCAATACTCCTAATAATTGCATGCATTTGTGATAAGTATGAGATGCATGTTAAATTGAAATGGGATGTGCGCCAATAAAAGTGGACACCTTGGTTAACATTGCTCAAGCAGTTCACCGTAATCAGAAGTGTCTGGGTGCTGATGGTCACCACTTTGAGCACCTCTTGTAATGACAGAAGTCAAATGTGACTTATATTCATGTTGTTATTAGTATATAATAAGTATTACAATCTTAATAGTTTTTTCCTTTTTTAAAACGTGTAACAGTGATGAAAAGTAAGCTGATTCTGGGTGGTGAGCACATAATGCAATGTATAGACAATGTAATGTAGAATTGTACACTTGGAAACAATGTAATTGATATCAATTAATGTCACCCCAATAAACTTAACAAAAATAAATAAACAAACAAACAAATAAATAAAATGTGCATATGTGTTTTGGCACCCTCTGTATTAACACTTTTTCTCTACTACCTACCTTTAAACAGGTGCTCACCTGGTTGGTGCTATCTCAGTTCACTTCTCTTCTACAGTCTTTACTTGGGCAATATCATCTATACCCTTATACCTGACTATCAACTATGCTTCTCACATCTAGTCCTGTGTCTCCAGCATTGGTTCAATTCAGCTATTAAGCCAAAGTTTCAACCAGTTCATGGACATCTCTTCAAAGGAAATTAACTCTAACACTACATTAAAAGAACGAATGAATTCTTACCTTCTCAAATCCACTCTTTTAACCCCTTTCATACAGTTTAGGAAATGAGAAATGGGGAGAGTAAATTAACTTGCCCAAAGTGATAGAGGTGAGGTTTAAACCTTGGCATTCTGACTTGAGTTCAGTCTAAAACACTTGATATCACCTCTCTCATCCATAGCTAATTATCAAGCCTTGTTTTTATACTTGAAATCCCTTGAATTTACTTACAGAATAAACTCTTCTTTAATTATCATCAATAGTGTTCTATTTCACACCCTGCCTCTCTTCAATGAGGTATAAGAATTCCCACTTAATTAAACCAATGCTTCTCACTGCGCCTTTTTATTCACCATTAATAGCTGTAATAAAAAGTAGGATGGACGACATGATCGCCACAACAAAAACTGTCATAGTATGAAATTATATCAAAATCTCTCTTCGTGATATCTAAGCCCTCTTACTGTGACTTCATCTATGAGTACTCCCAGCCCCTCCTCCTCCACTCTATCAGCAACTTTTACTACTGAAATCTTCTACTTGTCATGTGCTCTTACCTCAGTGGCCTGTCTAATGGCTCTGTGGCACAGACTTACATCTCTGCTGAGGTTATACCCGACTCACTTCTCCTGAAGTTATTGAATTGCTTCCCATTTTCAAGGCAATTCTCTGATGTACTTCCTAACTCCCTCTTCTATTCCTATTTCTCCTATTATCATTTTCCTCAATATAAGACAGACATGGGTAAACGTTTTCTGTAAAGGCCAGATAGTAAATACTTTAGGCTTTAGAAATCACATACAGTATCTCATATTCTTCTTTCCTCCATTCAGACACCCTTCAAAAATGTAAGAAACAGTCTTATATTTGTACAAAACTAGATTGTTGGCCATATTTGACCAGAAAGTTGTAGCTTAAAAGGTGATTAAATTGTACCAAAACTCTAAGCCACCAAAAGGTGATGATGTCTAATCCAACTTCTTCCTAACATTCAATTTTAAGTAGATATATATCTATCACATTTAAAAAAGGAAAGAGTTCTTTACAATTTCCTTAAATGTCAAATGTACAAATCTTATTTTTGCTGTGTTTATTATTGATAGTGATAGTGCTAATATTAAAAATTGTAGAAACTAAAAAAAATTGTAGAAATCATAAGGAGAGAGACTGACCTGATGTAGCTGTTTACTCTGTTCAAAACACGATGTTCAATCTTACTAATGTGCATCTCATTAAATTCTCAGAAATCTATGGGGCTGATATCATTAACCCTACTAACATATGTAGACATTGAGGTACACAGCTGCTAAATAATTGCCCAAGGTAGTAGCAGTTGCCAATCAGTGGCAGTTGTAGGACTCTAGCCAAGGCCTGACACTAGACTACATACTTGGCCCCAATACCCCAAAGCTTAATATGATAAAACTGAGAGATATGGGTGGTCATAATAATTGCTTACTTAATTTTCCCTTATATGACATAAGATAAAAATTTTTATTAAGATTTCTAGCAGGTAAGAAATTAATAACTAATTACTGAACCAAACTAAGGATGAAACATAATGTAATATTAAAGACATAAGAAAAACTCCACCCCCAACTCGCCCCCCTCAAGCCCCCCAAAAAACCCCTTACCTCCTCACAGGAACTGATTTTGATGTGCAATTGCTTGTTATTAAAGGTATAAGTCTGGGTACATGAGTATGCTGAAAAAGATGTTTTAGAAAAGGTTAAAAAATACTGTATACTTCACATAATGCTGTTCTCTATTTGCCTTACACTCACCATCTAGTTGTATCAGTATGGAATGAAAAGATCATAGAATCAGATTTTGAAACAAATTAGACCAGTCAAAAAAGTTTTCCCAAATTACAGTAATAATAATGACGACAGTTTCAGAAGGACAGGTATAGTTGTAATATTATACTAATATAATAAAGACAACCTAACTGTATAACTGCAAAGACTATTTGGAGAGTGTACGTTTTGAGAAAGAAGACCTAGGAGTGACTGGGCATGCATTTGTCATATTTTCTGAAGTACCATTGACTCCTGCTTGTAGAAGATAGTAACTGCTGTACAATTAAAGTAGATAATCAGAGTGAATCCAAGTACCTAATTATTGGGGATGTAATTTCAAATGGTGATTTTTAACTGCACTTTCATTTTGGCTGAATCACAGCTCTCTAGAATTTAGGTAAAGTTCAATAGATATAATCTTCTGACTTCTATTAGTAATCTTATGCTATTTAGTAAAGCAAACACTAAAAATTTTAACATAGACAAGAATAAAATAGTAACTTAAGTACACATATTTGATGCTTTAAATCTCTAGTTTTCTTCTGTGCTAATGGTACAGGTTGGGTTACATAGGAAGCAGGCTCTGAGATGGAGTTTAGCATAAAAGATATTAAGAAGTGCCCTTGGGATCAATAGCTTTCATGGGGTGAGAAGGAAGCAGGAGAGGGCAGAGGAAATCAATCTCTGATATGGCCCAAGGATATCTTTGCCCCAAACCAGTAGAGAACTGTGGAGCTAAAATAGCTCTTTAGAGTAGTATCAAATTGGTCACAGATGGGACAAACCTTTACACTTCACATCAATCAGTTATTGAATGTAGAACATACTGGGAAGGGGCAAGACCTTGAGAAAGTCAGCTCTCTGTAGCTGAGACAATCCTTGAAGAGGCTGGCAGCTGAAGGCTGTATTCCAACAGTGATTCAAATATGGGGAAACAAATCTTTCACTAAAGGAAAATGTGTGTGGCACATCAGTGTCTGCTACAGTTAATTCAAGAAAAGACAAGAGAACACTTTCTTCAGCTACTAGAGAGGAAAACCACCGATAGACCTAATGATGTTCAAGAGACTAATGCAAGAAAGTACTGACCTGCATGCTATTCTACTGTTACATTCAGCATGGAAGGGCTCTGTGGATCTGCTTCCCTAGGACACCCAGAAGAACTCTTTCCCTTGCCTAAACATTACTATGGAGTGAAAGCCCAAGGAGATTTCTTAGCCACAACATACTATCATCTCTCACCTATCATTCTCCTCCACTGTCTCATAACCTCCCCAAAAACAACTGTTGAATAACCCACATCCAACATAATGGCAGGGATAGGAAGAGTCTAACCTAACTATTGCTATCCCATATTCAGGGAGTGTCCTGCCAAAGGAAAAATAAAAAGTGATCCTCACAATTACAGAGAAGCAATCAAGCAAATACTAAGTCAGAACAATTTAGACTTTAATTTATTAATGAGTTGACAACTGAAATAAATTCTCTGGAATAAAAGAGAATTAGGAATCAAACAGAGCAATCTGAGAGGGTTGTCCCCTAGGTAACAAACAAAATAAACAAAATAGGAGATAACACAAAACAAATAAGAACAGTGATTTGTATTTTCAGTGAGATAGAATATTACATCATAACATGGAATAAACTCATGAAAAATGAGCAATTTGAAAACAATATATAAAGCGTAAAATGTAAGAATTGCATATTGGGTAAAGTCAAGTAAGTATAATTTAATGGAATTTTTCCTGAGAACGTATATATGACAAGAGACAAAAAATTATCTAAGAAATGACAACTGACATTAAAAGTAACAATATCTGTGTAATAAGAATAATAGAAGAAAAGACATGGTAAAGAAAAGAGACCCAATACATAATCAATCCATAAAAATTAACATAAATTTAAAGAAAGTTCATTTTAGTCAGAAATCCTATCCATTGTGTAAGGACAGCATTTATGAAAGATGACTCCTTGACTTGCTATGGGGAAATTCTTAACACAAAGAGATTATTCTATAAAGCTACCTAAAGTATTTTGTGTTATTTTTCTATAAAAGAATCAAAATGGTCACTCACATCTTAGAGACAACAATAAAAACTTAAAATATAATACTGACGGAAAAGAAAACAATTCTGAAGGAAAGAAATGTGAACCTAAAGTTCAACTTTTTAGATGTGTAAAGGCAAAGAAAAGCCATTTCAAAACATGCAAAGATAAATGTACCACAGATAAATAAAAAGAATCATTTCTAAAGATATTAAAGGGATATTTGAGAATATTCTACATCTACTTCTGATCAAAATTTAGCAAAATATGAATAGAAGAAAATTCCCAAATCTAATATAGAGTATCCATAGACACTCACATCAAGCATATTTAAAGTACTCCCATTAAACTCAGTGATAAAACAAAGACCTCAAAAATTCCCACTATTTTCGAACACTGTAATGAAGTTGCCAGATCTAGAGAACCTTAAAAAAATATTAACAGCTGAGCCAGTACCCTGAGGCCCAGCAGCGCAGACTAAAAGGAGCAAATTGGCTCTGGGTGAGGGTGATTGTTTGAGCCCAGAGCCGGGAAACAGGGTGCACTGTCAGAGGAGGCACAAGCGTGGGCTTGGGAGGAGGGAGAGTGGCCGAGATGTGAGTGGCTGCTTCAGTGGGCCAGCTTCCCTACTCACGGTGGGACTGACTTTTCTCTTGGCTGAGTTGGCCTGCCCAGCCATATGCCGGCTCGGCTGGCACCCTGAGGCCCAGTAGTGAGGACTCAGACATAAATTGGCTCTGGGTGAGACTGATTCTAAGAACCCATACCCGGGAAAGGAGAATGCATACCTAGAAGAGGGGCAAGGCAGGACTCAGGATAAAGGAAAGAGGCAGAGCTGCATACAATATCCAGCTGGCCCCTGCTGACAAAGGAATTTGCTATTGTGTCTTGGAATGCCTCTGCACACCCTCTGCCCTAACCCCCCGACTGCTCAGCCTTCTATCAGCTAAGTCAGAATCTTGGGGAGCAACTCTGGGACACAAAATAGCCACAAACACACTGCCTTCATCTCGTAAGCAGAGTTTTTGGACACAGAAACTGACTACTTCCCCTAACTCTCTCCAAAAACTTGACCTCCCTCAATGGAACCTCAATTAGAACCTGCTATATAGTGACATGAAAAAGGCAAGCTGCAATTACCTTGTAATGCAAACCGGGGTCATGCTCAACTAATCACACCCCTGTAGGAAAAGATGGGAGAGTCTAGGAAAACTACAAAACACAGATGGAGCAGCCAGCCTTTCCCAGCACTGACCTCAGAGGCATACATCGCCATTGCCCATCTCACTTCCCCAAAGAGGAGGTGCAATGAGACTAAGACAATTGGGTTAAACAAACATTAAATGCAATAAATACCCCAGGGTTCAAAGCTGCTCTGAAAGAAAATTTAAAATCGCTAGAAAAGAAATTCATAAATTTGGAAGCATATAATCCAAGTGAAACAGAATTTAGAGTTGCAATTCTCATGACACACAGAGAGTTCAAAAAATGCTGACCAAGTATCCAGATAGTTAATTGACCGCAATAAAATATCACTGAAAAAAATGAATACTTTACCAACCAAAAGGAACTATTGGAAATGAAAAGCACAATAAGAGAATTGAGAAAAGAACTAATCAGCATAGGAAACAGGGCCAACCAGATGGAAGAATTAGCGATACAGAAAACAGAAACATGGGAATTTCACAGAAGGCAGAGAGGGATCTGAAGAGTCAAGAGAAATGAAAGAGCTCTATAAGAAATATCTTACTCCATTAGAAAGAGCAATATTAGAATAATAGGTGCACCAGAAGGAAGTGAGTTGGAATCTTCACAGAGCATAATAAAGCAGATAGTAGATGAGAACTTTCCAAACCCATGGAAAGAAATTGAACCACAAATTCAAGAAGAAAACAGGACCCCTAATTACTTAGACTCTAGCAAATCTTCTCCAAGCACATTATTTTGAAGATGTCAAATATGGAAGACAAAGAGAGAATACTCAAGCTAGCAGGGAAAAAAAAATATAACCTTCAAAGGAAAACATATCAGACTATCATCAGACTTTTCTCTGCAGAAACTCTGAAAGCCAGGAGGGCATAGAGTCAAATTTTCAAAATTTTAAAAGAGAAACTACCAGCTAAGAATAAACTATCTAGCAAAATTAACCTTCAGATATGAAGGAAAAATAAAGACGTTTTCAGACACATAGAAGTTGAGAGGATTCTCCAGCACAAGGCCAGCATTTCAAGAAATACTGAAGGATGCTATTCAACCTGAAATCAAAATAAATGGGGAAAAGTTGGGACAACAAATAAACAAAAGGGAAAAAAGAAATTGTCACAGGAATCTTCATATATCAGTAATCACCAGAAATGTAAATGGACTGAACTAATAAAAATGCTGAGCAGCAGACTGGATTAAAAAATAAAACCCAACCATATGCTTGTCTACAAGAAACACACCTCAGCCACAAGGGCGAACACAGACTCAAAGTGAAAAGGTGGAAAATAAATACTCCAAGCAAATGGCATCCAGAGAAAAGCAGGAGTCGCCATACTGATTTCTGATAAATAGACATCAGGATAAAAAAAGTAATGAGAGATAAAGACGGACATTTCATAATGATAAAAGGGACAATGCAACAAGAAAACATTACACTCATCAGTATATATGCCCCTAATCAGGAACACCAAAATTTACAAAGCAATTACTAATAGATTTAATAGGAGAATCTGACAAAAACACAATTACAGAAGGGGACTTAAACACCCCCTTGATAACCTTGGACAGATCATCCAAGCAGAAAATAAAGAAACAGCAGAGTTAAATGACACTTTACAGCAATTGGACAAAACTGACATTTATAAGACACTCCATCCTTCAACACAGGACTATACAGTTTATTCTAGTATACATAGAACATTTTCAAGGAGAGATCATATGCTGGGACACAATACCAGCCTCTGCAAATCAAGAACATTGAAATCATACAAAGTATATTTTCAGACCTCAAATCTTTAACATTAGAGATCAACTGTAAAAATAAAGCAGAAAAAGTCACAGATATGTTCAGATTGAACAATATGCTATTAAAAAAAGAGTGGCAAATAAGAAACAAAAAAAGAGTTAAAAGAATATATAGAAACTAACGACAATGAAAACACTGCATACCAAAATTACTGGGATGCAGTGAAAGCAGTAATAAGAGGGAAATTTGTAACGTTACAGGTCTATCTCAAGAACCAAAAAAAATCACAAGTAAACATCCTAACATCCCATCTTAAAGAACTAGAAAAAGAACAAAAGAACCCCAAAGCCAGCAGAAGAACTAATAAAAGTAGAACTTAATGAAATTGAGAACAGAAAAAGAATTGGTAAAATTAATGCAACAAAACACTGGTTCTTTGAAATAAATCAATAAAACTGACAAACCACTGGCTAAGCTCACTAAAGGATAAGAAAAAAAGATACAAATACCCAAATTTAGAAATGAGAGGGAGCAATTACTACTGATACAACGGAAACACAAACAATCCTAAGAAATTATTATGAAAGGTGTTATAACACCAAATTTAACAACCTAGAAGAAATAGACAAATTTCTAGAAATATAGAGACCGAACCATGAAGAACTGGATAACCTAAATAGACCAATCAACAGTACAGAATTTAAAACAATTATCTAAAACCTCACCAAAGGCAAAGTCCTAGATCGGACGATCTTACCAGAGTTTTATCAAGCATTCAAAGAAGAACTAATGCCTATTCTCCTAAGTATATTCCAAAAAAATGAAAGATTTTGGCAATACTCCCCAACTCATTCGGCAAGGCCAACATTACCCTGATATAAAAACCTGGCAAGAACCATAATAACAAACAAAAAACTATAGACCATTACCTCTCATGAACATGGGTGCAAAAATCCTAAACAAAATACTAGCAAATAGAACACAATGAAGTATTAAAAAGATTATACATTACAATCAAGTGAGATTCACCACAGGGGCACAAGGATGGGTCAACATATGCAAATCAATCAATGTAATGCACCACATAAGAAAAATAAAAGATAAAAACCATATAATATCAATTGATGCAGAAATAGCATTTAACAAGATACAAATAATCAAAACATTGAATGAAATGGGAAGTGAAGGAAAGGACATCAACACAACATCTATTTATAATCAAAACATTGAATAAAATGGGAAGTGAAGGAAAGTAAGTCAACATAATAAAGGCCATATATGACAAATCCTCAGCTAATACTATAGTGGACAGGGAGAAGCTGAAGCCTAGTCTCCTAAAATCAGGAACAAAATAAGGATGTCCCCTGTCACTACTGTTATTCAATATAGTACTGGAAGTTCTAGCCAGAGCAATCAGGCAAGAAAAAGGAATAAAAGGCATCTGAATTGGGAGAGAAGTCAAACTGTCACGTTTGCAGATGACATTATCCTTTATATAGAAAATTATAGAGTCTACCAGAAAGCTATTAGAAACAATATACAAATAAAGTTACAAGATACAAAATCAATGTATAAAAATCAATTGCAATTTTATAAGTCAACAATGAAACATCAGAAGAGAAAATGAGAAAATCAATACTATTTGCTATCACAACAAAAAGAATAAAATACCTAGGAACAAATTTAACAGAGAATGTGAAGGACTTATACACTGAAAACTGTAAGACATTTTTAAAAGAAACTGAAGAAGACACAAAGAAATGGAAATATATTCCGTGTCCATAGATTGAAACAATTACAGATTTAATGCAATTCCCATCAATATCCCACAGACATTCTTTGAAGAAACAGAAAAAAATCCTAAAATTCAAATGGAATAACAAAAGACCCCGAATCATCAAAGAAATCCTAAGAAAAAAGAATAAGGCTAGAGGCATCACACTACTGGATTTCAATCTATACTACAAAGCATCAATAATCAAAATAGCTTGGTATTGACAGCAAACTGAACATACAGACAAATGGAACACAATTAAAAACCCAGAAATAAACCCACAAATATTAGGACAGATTATTTTTGACAAAGGATTAAAAAAATACATAGTGGGGAAAAGAAAGCCTCTTTAGCAAATTGTACTGGAAAAACTGGAAAACTGTATGGAAAAGAATGAATCTGAACTGTGATCTGTCACCATATACCAAAAGTAACTCAAAATGGACTAAAGGCCTCCACATTAAGATCTGAACATAACTATATAGAAGAAAACATTGGTACTAAACTTACAGACGTTGGGTTTAGAGAGGACTTTATGAACCTGACCTTAAAGGCAAGGGAACTAAAAGCAAAAATAAAGGAATGGAACTTTATCAAACTAAAAACTTCCGCACAGCAACAGAAACCATCAACAAAGCAAAGAAGCAACCAACCAATTGGAAGAAAATATTTGCAAACAATGCTTCTGATAAAGGGCTAATATCTAAAATATGCAAAGAACTCCTATAACTCAACAACAAGAACAAGCAATCCAATTAAAAAACGGGCAAAAGACCTAAACACACTTCACCCATGAAGATATACAAATGGTCAACAGGAATATGAAAAAATGCTCAATTTCATAGCTCTCATATAAGATCTTTAGACTAAATACTTTTTTGGATGAAAAAAAAAAAA
>PVKE010020711.1:0-27240 GCA_004027555.1 Craseonycteris thonglongyai | reverse complement strand
CCCAGTTTTTCTTAAAACAAAGGAAATGTCTTGGGCACAGATCATTTGTATCCTGCTTCAAGCACGTAGTCTGGGGGATTTAGCTGTACTACAAATGACAGGCCCTCAGGCGATGCTCTCAGCAGCTACTAGATTGATTCAATACCAGAGCAGCAGCATGAAACCCTGAGACAGCAAAATAGCCCTGCATTGGGTCTTGACTCATCATCTCCACATTTTAGCCAGCAAAGGAACCAGGGAAAAGGTAAACTGCATGTTGTAATTTCTTAAAAATAAAACTTCCTAATTTTGAGTTTCACCAAGACTTCATATGGTTTTGCATATATTCTTTTTTTTTTTTAAGATTTATTTTTATTGTTTTTGACAGAGAGAGAGAGATACAGAGACAGAGATAGAGAGAAGGGGGAGGGCCCAGAACAGTCTCCATAGTTGCACATCATTGGTTTTTCCACATAGTTTCATTCCACAGGTGGGCGTGGGGCTGCACAGGGCAGGAACTGGGCCGGGGTCTCGCCCTGGTGAGAACTGAACTGGGTGAACTCCCCAGTTCAGCATATGGGTCCGCACAGGCCGAGGCCGGGATTTGATCCTCGGTCTCTGGGGCTGCAAAGTGAGCGCTTAACCCACTGAGCCATCCTGGCTTCCCCGTATATATTCTTTACTTCTTAGATTGTCTCAACTCTCACATATTTTTGGGAGACTTCCCTTTGCGTGGACAGGATGGCCTAAGAAACCTCAATGTTAAATCTTCACGTTGACTTTGAATATGGGAAAATACCAGATCATATGAGTCTACTCAGCTATCATAACAGAATATCATAGACGGGGTGGTTTAAACAGTTCTGGAGACTGGGCAGTCCAAAATCAAGGCGCTGGCAAGGTAGGTTTTATTCTGAGACTCCTCAGTTTGTAGGAGGCCCTGTGCTCTGTGTGTGTGTGTGTGGGGGGGGGGGGTATTTGTGTGGGAAGGGTGCACACTAGTTTTTTTGGTATCTCTTCTTGTGACTTTACTAATTCCATTATGAGGGCCCCACCCTCATAACCTCATTTAGCCCTAATTTAAATTTCGGAAGGGCCCATCTTTAAATGTGATCATCACACTGGGGGTTAGGGCCTCAACCTATTGAATATGAATTAGGGGCGGATACACTTCAGTCCATAGCAGGGTCTCAGCCATTGGGGTAGTCTCTCTAGTTCCCAATTATGGGATGTGAAATAACAACCAAGACCACAGGCTGCATTTTAAACTGCAGTTTTCCCCTTTTTATCTTCCATGACTAGAAATAATAAAGCACTTAAAAAGTATTACTCTAGTTTTAAAGGTTTCTCGCTGTACTTTTCAGATACTTTGTTAGAATAGTATGTACTAGTAGCATTCCTTTGAATTTCAAAAAGTTTCTGCCAAATGGCCTTTCTCTGAAGAAAAGGAAGTTCATGCTAGATACAGGAAGATGATAGAAAGTTCCTTTCTGTGGTAATCTAAAAATACCACAGAATGCTACCAGTTAAAACACTTTTAAAATGCACAATGACTTTTCACTCTTTTATATCTCTCTTTATAGACTTTGATTCATAAGACTACTCTGGAAAAGTATAAAAATAAAATTTCACCATGGTATATATATGGTTATTACTAGAAAAATATGTAGTGTTAAGATAGTGGGTGATTCTTTTCACTCTGGTTTTTTTTTTTTTCTTTCTTTCTTTCCTATGTTGTTATAATACAATGTTGATTGTATAATCTCTTAAAAACAATAGTAAAGAATAATGGCTAACATTTATTGAATTCTCAACATATCAGCAACTTGCCAAGTATTGATATTCCCTATCTCTTTTAATCTTTACAAAAGCCCCATGAGGTAGATACTATTTTCTATGCAACCACACACAAAATATTAAGAGTTAAGTACGTATAATTGCCTTCCTACACTTTACTTTCTAAGCAGATAGACTCCTTGGAGGACTCTGTTTTCCTTGCTGGGGTGCTGTTGGGGACAGGAAATGGAGAAGCCTAGTGAGAAGGCTAAATTGGAATAAAGAGATGCAGACCCTGAGGGGCTGCAGGAAGCTGGACAGATTAAGGAGTGAATGGGGAGAGTAAGGAGAATGGGAGGCTAGGAGGAGGCTGGCAAGGGCTGGCAGGCTGCAGGAGTAGACTAGAGAGAAAAAGAGGAATGTGTCATGGTCACTACAGAGGGGAGAAGAATTTTGGGAAAGAGTGGGATATTTGGAGAGAATTTTTCAAACTTTTGGTAGACAAAGCATAACTTACTTCTTCCATAGGTCCAGGAAAACCTCAGCACAAAATCTGCCATATTTCATCTAATCTAAGACACCACTGACTGTAAGATAGAATCATTTTAATATACATCATTATATTAACATGCCAGGTAGGAGGAAAGGAGGGAGGGAGGGAGGGAGGGAGGAAGGGAGGGAGGGAGGGAGGGACAGAGAGAGGGAAGGAGGGAGAGACGGAGAGAGGGAGGGAGGGAGGAAGAAATTAGTCATGTGCCACATAACAACTTTTCAGTCTATAATGGACCACATATATGACGGTGGTACACCATATATATAGCCTATGTGCATTCTATGATGTTCACACAATGACAAAAATCACCTAACAATACATTTCTGAGAACACATCCCTGTCTTCAAGTAGTGTGTGATTGTACAAGTCCCATCAATTGAAAACATACCCTAATTTCAAAGAAACACATTTTATTCTTTAACTATTTTGCAGTCAACTATATGGTTTTTCTTTTTCATTCATTCATTCTTTCTTTTCTTTTCTTTTCTTTTTTTTTTTTAAGTGCATCATTATTTGGTGAGGCCAGATCTGAGTTGCCCAGGAAAGCTTGGTTGTATTTAGTTATACCGATTTTACAGATGAGAAAATTGAGCCCCGAAAAAGCTAAGTTACTTACCACTGGGCTCGCAGCTAATAAATGGAGAGCCAAGATTCCAACCTAAGTCAGCTTAATTCTCAAACCTGTGTTCTCCACTTTTCAATTAAGATACAGTAAATAGTTGGCTGATTATTAAATTTGTAGTCAGTGGCAAAAATAACTTTTGAATTAAAAAATAGGTAAGCTGGGATGGCTCAGCGGGTTAAGTGCTCACTTTGTAGCCCCATGGACCAAGGATTGAATCTTTGTTTGTTTGTTGGCATGTTTTTTAATAAAACCATGTTTATAAAGCTGGGGCATAGTGACTGGTATGTAATAGGGGAGCTGAGAGCTGTCCCAAAACAAAAGCCACTGTAAGAGAACTGAATATGTATGCCACCCCCAAATACACCTCTTTTGTGTAAGCATTATTTTTTTGATCTCGTTATTTTGAGAAACAGCAGGTAGTGGAGAAGCTTTGAAAACAGGGTAGATGTGACCCCTTTGTAAGGGAAATTTACATTACAAAGGAAACATCCACTTGTAAGGTTGTCTGTCTTTGTCCCAATTAAAGAAGGCTAATTCTAGATCACAGGAGAGATAATTATAAAGGCACTGACTTAATCTGCATGATAAAATTTTCCCTTGTTGGTCTTGTTTTTCCTGCTTACATTCCCATAACTTGCCTCCCCCACACTTTTCTTCCTTTGTTTTATTTATGTTTATTTATTTTTTTATTGTTTTTGACAGAGAGAAAGAGAGAGAGATACAGAGAGAGATACAGAGAGAGAACTGAACTGGGGGAACTCCCCAGTTCAGCATATGGGTCCACATGGGCTGGGGCTGGGATTCGATCCTCGGTCCCTGGCGCTGCAAAGTGAGCACTTAACCCACTGAGCCATCCGGCTTTCCCTGTTTTATAATTTTTTTTTTTTAATTATTGTTTTTGACAGAGAGAGAGAGAGAGAAACAGAGAGAGAGAGAGAGGGAGAGAGAGAGAGATACAGAGAAAGAGAGAGAAATGAACTGGGGGCACGCCCCACTTCAGCACATGGGTCCGCACGGGCCAGGGCTGGGATTCGATCATCGGTCCCTGCCGCTGCAAAGTGAGCGCTTAACCCACTGAGCCATCCCAGCTTCCCCTTCCCCTGTTTTAAAGATGGCATTTAAGCTCAAATTCTAGCCACCTTTTTGAGTTACTTATCTGAGTTTCTCCCACATAAATGAGACATATGCTCATATGTATGTTAATAAACCACTGTTTTTCTCTTGCGAATCTGTCTTTTACAACATAGGCCCAAGCCAAGAATCTAGAATAGTGTAAGGAAACGAATATTTTCCCTCCCTATACCATCTACTTAATGGTAGAACCAGATGGAGCTCAGAACTGTAACCCCAGTCTTCCATGGAACTCTGGCTCCTGCTTCTACACCTTTGGGCTCTCCAATAGCTAGTCTTGGTAGCAATAACAAAAACAACAAACAAATACACTAAAAACACCCAAAACTTTAATACAAAGGAATGAAAGAAAACTTTGAAAGAGCAATGTTATTTTTTTTTTTCCCTTCAATTTTTATTGTGGAAATTTTCAAACTGTTGAATCAAAAAGTTGAAATGAATAATATAATAAACTTCATCTATATTCATCAGTTGTTAACATTTTTGCCATTGTTTTTTGTTTAAAAATTTGATAATAAATTGTACATCACCACCCGTTACTATTATTTCAGAATGCATCTCCTAAAAATGACATTCACCTACATAACCATAATATTATCAATAGTAATAATAATTTTCCAGCATTAATATTCAGTTTAAATTCAAATTTCCATCACTTGTCCTCAAAATGTCTGTTACAGCTAGGTTTTATTTTATTTATTTATTAATTATTATTATTATTTTAAGATTTATTTTACTGTTTTTGACAGAGACAGAGAGAGACAGAGAGAAGGGGGAGGTCCCAGAGCAGTCTCCATAGTTGTACATCATCAGTTTTCAACCTGGTTTTGTTCCACACAGGTGGGCGAGGCGCCTCACAGGGCAGGAACTGGGCTGGGGGCCTCCCGCATTGGAGGCATGCCCCCTCGAGCCAGGAGCCAAACCGGGAGTCAAGGACCAAACTGGAGGCCTCCCACATGGGGAGCACACCCCAGTTCAGCATACAGGTCTGCATGGGCCAGGGCCGGGATTCGATCCTCGGTCCCCAGGGCTACAAAGTGAGTGCTTAACCCACTGAGCCATCCCAGCTTCCCCGCTAGGTTTTATTTTGTTGGATTTTTCCAACTAAGATCTAAACAAGGCTTATACATTGCATTTGGTTTTCTCTTTAGATTCTTTTAATATAGAACAATCCCCAACCATTTTTATTATTCATGACTAGACTTTTGGAAAAATTGGCCATATGTCTTACAGAATATCCTACTAAATGTGTGTGTGTGTGTGTGTATGTGTGATATGCAATTTAACTTGTTCCTCTGTCACCTGTGTTTCTACTAAATAGAGTTTGAGTGATTCAATTTAAATCTTTTTGATACAATTGTTTCATATGTGATGCTTTATATTTCATAGGGCAGCCAATCAGAATGCACATGTCAGGTGTCCCACTCTTATTTTTATTTTATTGTTGTTGTTTTTATTGAGAGAAGTTGAGAGACAGAGACAGAGAGAAGGGGGGAGGACCCACAGCAGTCTCCACAGTTGTACATCACCAGTTTTTTGACATAGTTTCTTTCCACATAGGTAGATGTGGGGCCATACCGGGTGGAACCAAATTAGGGGGCCTCCCCCACAGGAGGCAAAAACACACTGCAATTCAGCACATGGGTTTGCATGGGCTGAGTCTGGGACTCAATCCCCAGACCTCACCATTGCAAGGCATGCGATCAACCTGTTGAGCTATCCCAGCACCTCTGGTGTGCTATCCCAGCACCCCTGGTGTCCCGCTACTGGTGACTAGGTTGGTTTGCATGGTTAAGGTGATAACCAGCAGGTATTTTTCCCTTTGCAATGAATAAATAACTTGAGGAATGACTCCTTGTTCTGCCTTGCTCATTTTTGTAGCTCTCAGTTCTTAGCACAGACCACACCCAATATATAGATGAGTTCTACCTTGGCCCTATGAACTAGGGTAGAGCACAAGTACTAAGATCACACCAAGGCACTTCTGCTAGTGGATTATTCTGGAGTAATCGAGACCCCTGCAGCCCTGAAAAGAAGGCAGTAGAGAACCCTGAAGCAGGTGCTGAGGGGTAACAAAGCTCCCTCTGCCAATGCCTCAGACAAAGTTCCAGGACCCATACTAAGTGCTCTGGAGGAGCTGCCTTCTTTCAGAGATTGATGGAGGAGGCTACCCAGAGATTGGTAGAAGGCAGAAAAATAAAAAATTTTAAAGCTCTCATTTTAAAGCTAGGAATAATCTTCTGTTTTGAGATAAGTGAAGACACAGGAATTTCCCTTGGTTCTTAGAAAACCACCTGCCTAGTTCATTAATGTTATGCAAATGGTAAACAGGAAATGTTTGCACTAAATTGCTTATTATGATATAAGAGGGTGTCTATGCTTTTGCAGAGTCAAATCTCTTCAGTTTTTTCCCTTAGGAGAAAGGTGACAAATTGTGTGTGTTGTCTAAACATGGTTTGAAAATTCTGTGCCCGTGAAGTGTTGTTAGTTCTGTTGGAGATGGGTAGAAGCCCTTCCCCCCACCCCCAAGATGTTCTGTAATGGTCAGTACATAGTCCTAGCTGTTACCACAAGGGCACCATCCACAGAGGCTCATTCAAGCTGAATGAAAGAATATGCATACACTGAGTTCCTGAGCTATCTGAGATTGGAGCCTGGACAATCCCCAGAACACCTAGGGAACATCTGAGGGATAGCTTAGTCATCTCATCTGGCTATGAAAGTGAAATGTGACCTCATTGTGATAACAGTTTGACATAAAAGCATGCAAAATGCTCTTACATCAATAAATATATGTAAAACTCCTACTCTGAGAAAGTAACGTGGACATAATGGACACAGAGGTAAAAGACACAGAAAGAGCTTCTCCACCACCCATCCCATCACTGGCAGCTTTGAGAGAGTACAAGAGGGAACATATTGGCAACAGATCCTTTACTGTCTATGCACTATCATTAAAAATAGATTAGTGTTAGGTAAATAGCAGTTCTGTCACCTGCTGACCTTGAAACATTACTAATGGGTCAGAATTTGGTCACATCAGAGTGGATCTCTTCACTGGAATAAACACATTATCCAAAAGTTTCTTGATTCCTACATTTCCTAAATACCTTAAACCTCTTAACAATACATTTTGGGGAACAGCCTACCAATCTGTTTATCTCAAACCGACCATAAAACCCCTCCCAAGTCCCCAGGGACAAACACTGCACCCTGTGCAGGATCTTGGGAAGTACTGGGACTGACTGTGGCAGTCTGGGTAGCTCTGGCACAGGGTGCAAGACCTCAAGGTCTTGCCTCTCTTGTCATCTTTCTTTCTTAAATGTATTTGCCTTGAGAGTCCATCTAATTACAATAATCGTATCATTTTCTGTTTTAATTTGCTAATAAGGTGACTCACATTGATTCATTTTTTAATGTTGAACCAATCTTACAATCTTGACAGAAACCCTACCTGGTCTTAATTATCCTTTTTAGATACTATTATACTCAATTTGTTAAAATTTTGTTTAGAATTTTTACACCTTATAATGTCTTTGCCCAATTTTGATATTAGAATAATGCTGGTCTCATAAAATGATTTGGGAGATGGGAACCTCCTCTTCAACTTTCTTGAAGAGTTTATATGGAATTGGTACTATTTATTCCTTAAATGTTTAGTATAATTCACCACTAAAGCCAGCTGAGCCTAGATCTTTCTTTGTGGGAAAATTTTTAACTAAATTCATTTTTTAATAGATATAGAGCTGTTAAGATAATCTATAATTTCTTGAAAGAGAACATTAGTAATGTGTGTCTTTTAAGGAATTTCTTTTACCGATATATCTGAGTTGCTAAACTTGTTGGCTTAAAATTTTTCAAAACGTTCCCTGCATTCCTGCTAATATCTATAGACTCTGCACTATTGTCGCCTCTTTCATTCCTGATTGCTAACTTGTATCTTCTCTTATTTTCCTTATGGTATGGCAGGTTTATCAATTTTACTGATTTCTCAAATAACCAGCTTTTGGTTTCATTGATTTTCTATATTGTTTTCTGTTGCATTGGTGTCTGCTTTGATCTTAATTATTTTCCTTCTTTTACTTACTTTAGTTTAATTTGGTCTTCTTTTCTAGTATCTTGAGGTAAAGGTTGAGGTCATTGGTTGGAGACCTCTATTTTATTCTAACATGGGCAAGTAGTGCTACAAATTTCCCCCTATGCACTGCTCTCACAATATCCCATGAATATCCCACTCTGTGTTTTCATTTTCATTCAATTCAAAGAAACCTTTTTTTTTTAAATAGCTTTATTGCTGTTGCTCTTTTTATTTATTTTTTATTTTATTTTTATCAGAGAGAAAGAGAGATACAGAGACAGAGACAGAGAGAGAACTGAACTGTGGGAACTCCCCAGTTCAGCAAGTGGGTCCGCCTGGGCCGGAGCCGGGATTCGATCCTCGGTCCTCGGGGCTTCAAAGCGAGCGCTTAACCCACTGAGCCATCCGGGCTTTCCCAAAGAAACCTTTTTAATGTCCCTTTTGATTTATTCTATTATCCATGGCTCATTTAGAAATGTGTTATTTAGTTTATAAGTTTTTGGAAATTTTTCTAGAGGTCTGTTACTGGTTTCCAATTTAATTCCTTTATGGCCAGAGAAGATACTTAGTATGACTTTAATCTCACAAGATTTATTAAAACTTGTTTTATGGTCCAAAATATCTTAGTAGATCTTCCATGTGCACTTGAAAATGTATGTTTTTCTCTTGTTGGGTGGAGTGTTTTAGGTCAAGTTGGCTGTTCATGTTGTTCAAATCTTCTATTCCCTTAATGATATTCTATCATCATGTCCTATCAATTATTCAAGGAAGGGTATAGAAATCTCCAACCATAATAGTGGGTTTATTTCTCCTTGCTGTTCTATAAATTTTTGCTTCATGTGTTTAGAAGATCCGCTAAGTACGTAAACATTTAGGATTTTTATAGCTTCCTGATGAATTGACCCCTTTTTATTATCAAATAATTTTTTAATCTCTATTACCGTAAATCAACTTTTTCAGATGTTAATATAGCCACCCTAGCTCTCTTCTCTCTAGTGTTTGCATATACTATATCTTTGTCTATCCTTTTACTTTTACCTACGGTGACCAGATTTTAACATTGGTAAAGTGGGACACCATTGACTGGGGTGGGGGTGGGGTGGGGGTGGAGCGGGGTGGGGGGGTGGGGGGGGGTTCTTGATTAAAAATTTGGTCTATCTCCCGCCATTCCCTAGCTTGTCGTGCATTCTTTCCAAAAATTGGGACTTTTTAAAAATGCTGCGGGACGCAGGACAAATTGTTAAAAATCGGGACGTCTGGTCATCTTACTTTTACCCTATGTATCTTTAAGTGTTTCATGCAGGCATCATATAACTCATTCTTGCTTTGACAACCAATCTGACATTCTTTATCTTTTGGTTAGGGATGTTTAGACCATTGTCACTTAAGGTGATTGTTGACATAATTAAGTTTTAAGTCTATCAACTTGGTATTTGTTTCTATTGGTCTCACAGTCCTTTGTTTCCTTTTTCTTCTTTTTCTGCCAACTTGTGGATTAATTGAGCAGATTTTACAATTCTATTTTATCTCCTTTGTTGGTTTACTAGCTGTAACTCTGTTCCTTCACTTTAAAGGTTGCTTTAGGGTATACAGTATATATCTTTAACTTATCACAATCTACTTTCAAGTGACATTATACCATTTCACTTATAATATAAATAAGAACTTTACAATAGTATACTTCTATTCCCCCCCCCCAGCCTTTATGCTATTATTTTGTTTTTGTTTTTTTTGTTTTGTTTTTTGTTTTTTTGTTTTTTTTGAACTGAACTAGAGGCCTCACCGCTTTCGGGAAGCACACTCCAGTTCAGCATATGGGTCCGCACAGGCCAGGGCCGGGATTCGATCCTCCGTCCCCAGGGCTTCAAAGCGAGCACTTAACCCGCTGAGCCATCCCGGCTTCCCCTATGCTATTATTTTTATACATTTCACTTTTTATGTTATAAACTCCCCAACATACTGTAATTATTTTTGTTTAAATAGCCAATTATTTTATAATGTTAACAAATACAGCTCTGTATTCTTAGCCCTGCTGAGAGAGGATTTTTCAGTCTATGATCTGCAATCTAAATTGGGACTGAGGAGAAGCTGGGATGGCTCAGTGGGTTAAGCACTTGCTTTGCAGCCCCAGGAACTGAGGATTGAATCCCAGCCCCGGCCCATGTGGACCCACATGCTGAACTAGGGTGTGCCCCCAGTTCAGTTCTTGCCTGGGCCTATGCGGGAGGCTCCGGGCCTAGTTCCTGCCCTGCACAGCCCCATACCCACCTGTGGAGTGAAACTATATGGAAAGCTAATGCTGTCTACTATGGAGACTGCTCTGGGCCATCCCCCTTCTCTCTGTCTCTCTCTCTGTCAAAATCAATAAAATAAATCTTTAAAAAAAAAAAAAGGAAGTGTAGACTTCAGATGTCATGGAATCTACCTACCTGCCCAAGAAGATGCTCAATAGATAGTCAACTAGTAGAAAGGTGTTTCTCTCAATTAACTGAAGTGTCTCTGAATATAACTTCTACCTGAGATTCTGATTCTGCTTGTGTCCCTCTTAAGAGAAAGAACACAAAACTCCAAATACACTCAAATTATTTTTCTTAAAATAGGGAAGAAAATTGCAACAACTTAAAAACTGTATAAAGCTTAGAAATACAAGAATCAGGGGAAGCTGGGATGGCTCAGTGGGTTGAGCGCTCGCTTTGCAGCGCCGGGGATGGGATCAAGTCCCGGCCCTGGCCCATGTGGACCCATATGCTGGACTGGGGAGCTCCCCCAGTTCAGTTCTCTCTCTGTCTCTGTATCTCTCTCTCTCTCTCTCTCTCTCTCTCTCTCTCTCTCTCTCTCTCTCTCTGTCAAAAATAAATAAATAAATAAAAAGAAATACAATAATTATAAAACCCAGAAGTTACATATTTTCATAAACTGCCTGACATACCGCTCTAATACTTTTTCCCTACATTTTTTGGTCTGCACACTCTGGTCACAACTTCATACAATTTTGTCTGCCTGACAAAATGATTATGCTCAGTGACTAACAGCCCTTCACCCAGACTGCACCCTTGGCAGGCAAGGGTATCATGGCATCATGAAATCAGAATTACAGACTTTCAGCATCAGAAGAGGCCATAGGCCTTTGTTTTGTCTCCAGAACAGGGAAGAAGTGTATGGACAATTCAGGGAAAGCCCCCATCCTTAAGAAAAGAACACTTCTGGTGGGCAAGTAAACCTAGCAGAGCCTATGTGAAGGTCCTTTCTGGTACTGGGGGAACAGTCTGAATTGAGCTGATTTGGTGTTTTTTGCACAAGACTTGGAGCTAAGGCCCTGCCTCACCTTTTTTTTTTTTTTTTTCTTAGATTCAGTGCAATTTTATTTTATAAAGATTTATTTTATTGTTTTGACAGAGAGAGAGAGAGACAAAGAGACAGAAAGAAGGGGGAGGGCCCAGAGCAGTCTCCATAGTTGTATGTCATTAGTTTTCGACATAGTTTCATTCCACATGGGTAGGCACGGGGCTGTGCAGGGTGGATCTGCACAGGCCAGGGCCAGTACTCAATCCTCAGACCCAGGGACTTCAAGACGAGTGCTCAACAACTGAGCCAGCCTGGAATCCCTGAAATTTTATTTTTTAAATAACTATTGCGATATAAACCACATATCACACAATTTACTATTTCAACTATAATTCAGTGGCTTTTTGTATATTCAGAGCTGTGTAACCATGGCCACAATAAATTTCAGACTGTTTTCATCAACCCCATACCCTTGACATTCCCCCCCAGTAAGACACTCAGATCCTGTCTCCCCATGTCTCCCAACACCAGGCATGTTTTCAGGGATGATCACGTCGATTATGAAAGCAAGGGACTATTAGCTCTTCCAGCCTCAGCAGTTGTGTGCTGCTAGGTCCCAGCTTGCTCTGGCCCAAGAGAATCACAGTACTTTCTAATGAGAATACATCCTCCTTCCCCTTCACAGCGTGGCTAGGCTGTTCATTGCCTCCCCTGACCCTACTCATCAAACCCCACACAGCGGATTCACCCTATACTCTGGCTATGGTGGCAGCTAAGCACTTCCTCTGCCCAATCTTTTCCTGACCCTCTAGCATCTTCTCCCAAGGAACTGGATTTTACACACACACATACCTCTGCCAGTTTGTTTGTTTCTTTCTCTCTTCATGTCGCTATAGCAAACACATAAACTGAGCCTACAAACTTGACCCTGAAAGAGAAGCTGGAAACTATCTCACCCAGGGATTTCCAGACCTTCACTGAACACACTCTGGGAGAAAGGACTACTATCTGCTCCTCACTCCCTGCTTCCTGTTTTTCTACTCAGATTCTTTGGCCTAAGACAAGTACATCCACTCACATCCCCAGCTGCCTGCTTAGAGCAAATGACTTGAAATTGGGTTTCTTGGGGTAGGAATCTGGAGGTGCTTGCAGCTGGGCCCAATTTAGAACTCAGGGAAGTAACTAGGCTTTCATGGTATCAGCCAGAACCAAGAAATCCAACTCCAGGGAACTCGAGCAAAAGGTAAAATGAATAGCTGGGAGGCCAGGGGTGGAAGTGGATCCAGGGCTCAAAGGCTCCCATGTATCACCATTGCTCTCTCCAACCCCTCTTCTTGCTTCTACAAGTGTTGCCCTTATTCTGCTGGTGGGAAGCTTCCTGGAGATAGTCAGGGAGCTGGCCGGGTAACTCCATCAGCCCCATTTAACCCAAGGAAGAACAGCACTCCTCTCCCAGTCTAGAGTGGACGCTAATAGGCCCTGCTTGGTCACATGCCCAACCCTTCAGTCCTGGGGCTCAGTCTGTCTCCAGAAGAGAAGGCTAATGGGCAGGCCAAAATAGTAACTTCAACAGTCTTCTGCATGGCAGCTATTTTCAAACATGGGAAACTTCTCATCTCAGTAAAAATAGAGCCCAAATGTTCTAAAGTAGGGGAAGAGTCTGGGAGGCCAAGAAAGCTGCCAAGAACAGCCGTTCTGTAAATAAAGCTGTGTGAGCTAGGGTAGGACAAGGAATCTCCTGAAAGGAATGCAGAGTGGGCTGTCCCTGAGCATACTGACATCTCTGCTCTCATCTAAGCGGAAGAATGCTTTAACTTGGGCATCCTTGTCCCAAGTGAGAAGGGAGAGCTCTCCCACATCAGACCTTGCTTCTCCGTCCTCTGCCCTGACCTGACTGTCCTCTGCTGTGATCCTTGGTTGCTCAGTGCAGCAACCCAACCTATCACCAGAGAAAACACCACCTTCCACAGGAGGTTCACCTCTGGCTCCGTTCTGCTTCAAGGACTCAGCCAAGTGGGTTCTTCTTCATCCTGCCTCACCAGTTTCAAGAGGAGCGACTGTGGATGCTCAGATTCTGGTTCAGACTCCCACCATAGGAATATGGGCCAGGTGGTACCCCACCTCCAACAAAGCTCACCTCTGAAGTAAACACATTCTATCAACAGAGGAACCCATCCTCTCATTAGCACAGCTTTGCCCTTACCTTGGAATAGTAGGCTCTTACCCAACCTTGACCCCTATGTGCTGAGAATTCAGCTGTTCTATGCCCTTCTTAAGGCCACAGATACTTTGAATGAGAGAGCCAACCCCAATGTGAAGTGACCAGTTAGGGGTGAATCAGCATGGAATGCAGAGGATAATGAAGAAACAGTAAAAGTAGCCAACACCAGAGAAGGAAAACCAGGGACTGAACTGAGACAGCAATAATAATGGGAATGAAAAAAGCCACAGCTACCATTCATCAAGCACTTACTACATGGTAGGCTCCAAACATTTTCCATGCATTAACTCATTTAATTATTGTACATTTTAAACGTACAGACTTTTAAATGTACCAATGTCCCTCAAAACATTTCTTCACTACAAAAAGAAAGTAGTACTTACCAAGGAGAAAGCCAGTGAACAAAGTTAAAATTGCCAGGATTGGACATATTGACATCATCAACCCCCGATATGATACACTACGAAGGACACAAGATCACTTCTGTGGTATTTTTGCCAAAAATATGTACATAACCTCTTTCTAATCATAAGAAAACATCAGACAAGCTCCAACTAAAGAGGAAGCCGGGATGGCTCAGTGGGTTGGGCGCTCACTTTGCAGCGCCGGGGACTGGGGATCGAATCCCGGCCCCGGCCCGTGCGGAACCATGTGCTGAACTGGGAGCTCACCCAGTTCAGTTCTCTCTCTGTCTCCCTCTGTCTCTCTCTGTCTCTGTCAAAAATAAAAATAAATAAATAAATATTTTTTTTTTAAAAAAGAATATTCTATAAGGACCACTACTCTTCAAAAGCATTAAAAGTCATGAAAGGCAAGCAAAGGTTGAAAAATTTCAACAGATTGCAGACCAAGGAAAAATAACTAAATGATATGTGAGTGTGGAACAAAATCCTGGAACAGAAAATAAACATCAGTAAAAAGAAAAGAAAAAAAACCTGTTGAAATTCAAATAAGGCCTGTAGTATAGATAAAAGAAATACAGCAATGTTGATTTCCTGTTGTTGTTTGGTCCAATGTTGAATTTGAAGATTGAGGTAAGATTCGGTAAGATGTTAGCATTTGGGAAAGCTGGGTGGAGGTATACAGGTACTCTCTTTCCTATATCTTTTCTTAATTCATGGGAAGCCGGGATGGCTCAGTGGGTTAAGCACTCACTTTGCAGCCCCAGGGACCAAGAATCAAATCCTGGCCCCAGCCCATGTGGATCCATATACTGAACTGGGGAGTGCCCCCAGTTCAGTTCTCACTGGGGTGAGACCCTGGCCCAGTTCCTGCCCTGTGCAGCCCCTCGCCCACCTGTGGAATAAAACTATGTGGAAAAACCAATGATGTACAACTATGGAGACTGCTCTGGGCCCTCCCCCTTCTCTCTGTCTCTGTCAAAAACAATAAAAATAAATCTTTTTTAAAAACTTATTTCAAATTTTAGACTTATAAAATATTAAAAAAAATTTTCTAGGTACAAGATCCTCTAAACAACTCTATCCCATCTCAGAAGCATAATTTCCTTGGTTACTCTACCAGCAATGAAAAATACCCAGACTTTGGATAAAGCATTAGTTTTGTCTGTCATGTTGTTAAAAGTCTGCCACAAGCTGGTTTTATGCTATAATTGTCCCTATCTACTGAGCCATAGGTTGTAGAGAGGGTGCTAGCACTCATTTTCATAAGCACCACTGCAATTTCTGGAGGTGTGACTAGCAAGACAGGCTGCCTCCTACCATGAAATGCTCCTTCCCAGCTTCACAGTCCAGCATTCTCAGTAGGGTTGTTCTGCATCTTCTGTTTACCTTGTTCTTCAATCCAGCAGGACTTGGTGAGTGAGAAAGTTCTCTAGCTTTCTTAACAATACAGCCCTTCCTTCTACATTCTTTCCATGGTGACTCACCATTGAAGGCTTTTACAATCAAATAAAGGCATTTTCCACTAACTTGAAGACCAACAACTTTATCCCTCAATGTCCATGACTCATTTGTCATATCCCACAAGAGGAAAGCTAAATATGAAATTATTGCTATTTTGGCCATTTTTGATTATTTTGTTTTTCCCTCTTTGTGCTTCTCTGGGTTTCTCCCATCTCACTTCCCTACCAGAAGGGTAACAGATGAGAGGCTGCAGAATCTGCAGCTCTGAGCATCCTGGTTCACTGAAGTACTGGGAGGGGGTATGTTCCGATGGCCAAAGGTTTTTTTTTTTGTAACAAACACACAAGTCCTGCCTGTTTTGCCCATTGGAACTCAAATGGGCAAAACGGGCAGGACTTGTACCTTGTTACTGTGTTAAATTTTGGCACCTGTCATTTGACTCCTGGGTCTCTGTATGGTTAGGTTTCCTGTTAGGCCCCTGAAAGCCTGCCTCTTGGTTGTCTTAGTTCTAATTCTTACGAAGTTGTTTTCATCTTTTTTCTCTCTATGCCACAGAATGGAAAGTTAACTATCCAATGATTAGTTAACACCTCTTGAATATCCACATTTTTCAATAAGGTGGGAAAAGTGCAAAAAGGCATTCTGAGCCCAGTGCCTTGAACCCTTGAACAAGAGGAAGAGCCCTGAGGGACACTGATTCAAAGGTGAGAGTGGGACTTTTCTCTAATGTACAGGAAGATCTTGGGTAGGGGCAGACAGGCTAGAAGGGCCTAGCCACTTCTCATCCACCTAGGAATTTTTTGGCAGCTGGAAGGGTGCTGCCTAGGTAGGGTTAGGTATCTGTGAATGAGCCTCAGAACCCCCTTTCCAAGGCTACCTCCTTGGCTACTGAGCTCTGCACAGCGGGCAGCGTGGAGGACAGGGCTTAGGTGAAGAGCAGGAAGAGAATCATAGTTGAAGACAAGCTAGGAAAAGGCAAGTCACAGGGTGGCAGGTTTCCAGGGCAATGAGTGAGCCCTGGTTAACACTTAGGACCCAAGTTCTTGTGGCTTACTGCTTGATAGGATGAAAGCCCATTCCCCTGATATGAGCTACCATAGGGAAGTGGCCAGCACCTTTGTTCCACCATCAGGCGCCAACTTAGAAATAAGCCCTTGGAATACAAATTAAAAACTCTACTTTGCTACTTCAGCGCAATCAATACATTCCCTTTTACAATGCACAAGACAGGAAGGAAGCAACTGCCAAAGCTCAAAAGCCACCATGGCTGATTGGGTGAAAATTCCTAACAGAAAGTGAGTGAAGCAGGAACTGCACCCAAACAGATCTCCATCTTTCAATTTATATTAAGAGTGTACCAAAAGAAAGTATACACATTTTAACAAAGGGAAAAAAAACTGTATTAAAATTGTAATATTCAATATATACTGATAAATATTTAACTTCTATTACAAGAGGTGCTCAAAGTGATTACCATCAGCATCCAGGCACTTCTGATTACAGCAAACTGCTTGAGCAATGTTGACCAGTGTCCACTTGTATCACTGTACATGCCATTTCAATTTACCATGTCTCAAACGATCATGAATACATGCAGTTAGGCGTGTTGAAGATTCTGTTGTCATTATACTTCCACATGTTCTCAAATTTCAAATACCATTTCAAAATGGTCTTGCACTCTCCAAACAACAATCAAGCTTCTGCCAATTTCTTTGACTGTCCTGCTTGTCGCATGGTGACACTAGCATTCATTTGATCAATGCCATCTTTTATTTATATGTATATTGTTAACATGTATGAATGTGTATATATGTAATGCATAAATATCCATGTATTGTGTATATATACACACTAATACTATATTTCAATTACTCTAAGATGTAATCTTTCAATTTAACATCTCTGTAATGGAGACACATCATACAATTAATATAAATCACATATTGGCAGTTTTTTAGTGGTACATTATAAGTATTGCATCCTAAAATTAATAAATATGGTGATTTATATACAACGTGACAAAATTTTTGAGCTTGTTAAAGATAAAAGTGCCTAATTCTTGGCCTCTATCTTTTAAGATATATTAAGGGCAAAAAATAAATTTCTTTTTGGTATATTACTCTGATACCTGAATAAATCAAGACAAGTTTAATTTGTCAGATTTATTGTTAACTCTAATAAGGTAAAGTTCATCTTCAAGATTTTTTGGCATATTTTCCTAGCATTTATAAAATAAAATTAATATAGAATTAAGGAAAAACTGTACTTATCCAGTCTCAATAGCCCAGAACATAAAGTACTTGTTCTTCTGTTCCAAACAAGAATTTTCACTCTATCTGAAATTGTTCATAAGAAGGCAAATCACAGAGAAGTAAAAGCTTCATTCATTTTGGCTTTCCTGGGAGGAAAGCCTTAATAAATGAATGCTCCCTTTCTGCATAAGGGGGCCAAGACAACCCAGATTATCAAGTATTTCAGACCATTATCAATCAGAAGGGAAGGATAGGGTCACTTTGGGTGCCTTTAATTCTGGATTCACTTTCCAAGTATGACTCAAAGCATTCCCCAATTTCCTGACCTTCTTTTCCATCCTCTCTCATCTAACTAAAAAATGGACATGGGTATAACTAGGGTCAGGGGTGGAAACGAGCCATTCTGGACTTCCATCCTTTCCCCCTTAAGACTTGCGGGGTTTATAAAAAGTCCAAAATCTGTCAATGCTTACTCAGCCTTTTAGACCTTCAAACTAAAAAATCAACATGGCTTGGGAATAGCCACAAAAGTTCAAATGCCTGCTTTCACTGAGGTCTCAATTATTAAGCCGTTCTGAAAGAATGAATTAATTCTTACATCCATGAGGTGGGGGATCAGGGAAGAATCCACCTCATGGGCACCAAGAGTGGGCTTCATGGATTTAGGATCAATCAGTTCTATCACTGAGCCCAAGCATGTGTAGAACTATAAATCTAGTATCCCCTTGCTGAAAAGCCCATAAGGTCAATGACCTGTGTTGTGGGCTCAGGTAACCACTACACAAGAACTCCTGCCAAATAAAGGAGGGCCAGAGATCATCTCACCCAGCAAACATCACCAACACCAAGAACTTATGTTCAAACTATGGCACATGTCAACTGGAGGCTTCAAACATATTTCATAACATGCTACATCTCTTCTTTCTCTGCAGATTTGAACTATCAATGGAGAAGTCCTTAGAAGAAAAAATTAAATTGTCCTCAGAGGAAAAAAATCTATTACTTGAAAATGCACATTACCAACCGATGTCACCCCCAATAAATTTAACAATTAAAAAAAAACCCGCATGTTCAAGTTACACAGACACGTGCAAATTGTGAACCAATTACTATGAATGTTCTTAGAGCTTCAATGTTCTTTTCTAAACTTGATGTGGTAGTGTGACTATGACAAGTTTGTCTAACCTGCGACCCATGAGCCGCAGGTGGCCCAGGACAGCTTTGAATGCATAAACTTTGAATTTATAAACTTTCTTAAAATGAGAGAGATATTTTTTTAGCTCATAAGCTATCGTTAGTGTTAGTGTATTTTATGTGTGGCCCAAGGCAATTCTTCTTCTCCCAGTGTGGCTCAGGGAAGCCAAAAGGTTGATGCCTCTTCTCTGAGATATGCTTGTAACCACAAGAGTAAAGGTCAGATGCAGGCATATCAAATCTTTAGAAGGATCAAGCTTATCAGTCTGCAAACTCATATTAAGTATCTGTGTCCTTGTACTTGCTCATATATGGCCTCAATATTCCCAGTAGGAGAGGAGAGTCTGCTAAATGTTCTCACAACACTGATTCTTTTGTTTCTTTGAGCTTCATCAAATGTCTACTTGTTTTTAATTGACCATTAGCATTTTCTTCTCAACATGAGTCTAGGTAATAAACTTGAAAGGTCACAGCTGCCTCTATAGTTCATCACTGTGAATTCAAACCCCCAAAATGGACATATGGCTTAGGACAATAGTCTTTATGATGTTGCTCCATTTCCTAATTGAATCCCTTATACTCACTGAAAATAGAAGCATAAACTAATATTTAAACTACTTTAGGAAGCCGGGATGGCTCAGTGGGTTAAGTGCTCACTTTGCAGCCCCAGGGACCAAGGACTGAATCCCAGCCCCGGCCTGTGTGGACCCATATGCTGAACTGGGGAATGCCCCCAGTTTGGTTCACACTGGGGTGAGACCCCAGCCCAGTTCCTGCCCTATGCAGCCCCGGGCCTAACTGTGGAATGAAACTATGTGGAAAAACCAATGATGTGTAGCTGTGGAGACTGTTCTGGGCCCTCCCCCTTCTCTCTGTCTCTGTATGTCTCTCTCTGTCAAAAACAATAAAAAAATTAAAAAACAAACAAACTCTAAAGACTCTAAGTGGGAAAACACTTTAAAGAATTTTAAATGCAAAGATAGATGACCTATTGAGACAGAGAAAAAGTTATAGTTTGATGTTACTATAACTTTTCTTGGGGGGGAGGCAGGGTGTGGGGGGAGAAATGGCCTCTTTGGGGAAAATGTAATCAAATACAGAAAATAAAAAGAGATTACGGATTATTATTATACACATTACACATGACAATTAAAAATAGTTACTTTATTTCCATCTTATAGTCTCCAGTATCACATCTGATAAGAATCCTCATCTCTATCAACACAAAAAAATTTTCAAGAAAGCATGTTATAAGATGGTATATATACGCAGCAGTTTGGCAGAATTTTGTCAACTCTAGCAGTTCACACCCCCCCCCCCACACACACTGAATTTTAAAATTCAAAAATAACTTTATTTAACATGTTATACCGTAACATTTAAAATACCATGCTCTAGTTAAATATTTCTTCAACAGCACTGTATACAAATAAAATATTACACAAAATATATTTAAGAAAATGTTTTGGTCATTGATCTGAACAATAAATAAAAACACAGGCACTTCTACACTGAGACAGGGAAGCAGTCACTACTCAGAATAATTCTGTATAAGCAACATGTGAAAATATGGCAAGAATAGAATCCTGGAATTTTAAACTGACAAACCACTCATGAAAATGCCTGCAACTTCAGTCTTTTCACTTGAAGTTCAAAAGTAACATACGCTTTCTCAGTCCACATTAAAAAATCATAGAGACAATCTGATTGCCAGGGTCAATTCAATCTTCAGTTGGCCATTATGGAATCATACTCATTAATTTTCAAATAGTAAATATAGAGAACTATTATGATACCACCTAGCAAAGCAAATATAAGAACAGTTATTCTGTTCTTCTATCATAATAATCTCATTATGACCAGAAGGCCATAACAACATAAACTGGATGTCACACAGTGATCCACATTTTACAAAATTAACTGATCAGATTAACAAAGTAAAATATTGTTGGGGTGGCAGGAGATTTTATGAAAACAAATGTAATTCCATTTCATAAAAACCACTGAATAAGGTATAACAAATTATTTTTAGCCAATAGGTTTATAAACATCTAAATTGCAGACAATTCACTTATTATAATAGTAAAGTAGGGGTATCAGAATATGTGGGCAAAACAAAATTAACTTAAAAATGGTCAAATTCCAGAAACTTAATATTTCATATGAGATAGGGAGCAAAGTAGAAAATAATGACCTCTAGCCAGTAGGAAGAATCAGAATCAATCGTCCTGCCATATCCCTCCTTAAAAAATCATAATCTGGAGAAGCCGGGATGGCTCAGTGGGTTAAGCACTCACTTTGCAGCGCCAGGGACCCGGGATTGAGTCCTGGCCCCGGCCCATGCGGACCCCATGTGCTGGGCTGGGGAGTTCCCCCAGTTCAGTTCTCTCTCTGTCTCTGTATCTCTCTCTCTCTCTCTCTCAAAAACAATAAAAAAAAATTTTTTTTAAATCATGATCTGCTTTCCCTCTTCAGAAAGTATCACACTGAAGGGTTAAGAGGCCCTCAAATGGACACAGTATTTATGAAGGCAATTTTGATGGTTTAACATAGAAATTTCCCCTAATGAGAAAACACAATATGAAATCTATTCAAGATGCATCTTTCTATGCAAAATTTAGTTTGTATATATTTTAGCAACTTAAATGAGCATTTTGCAACCGAGACCAAATATCAATCATCTCTTGAGGTTTTCTACTATGTACTAACATTAAATCTAGATAGGAACAAATGTTATTTCTTTTCTTCTCTTCTATATCAAATGTCTTGAAGCCTTTGTGTTTCTCTGGAACGAGGCCGAGTTTCTGAAGGCACATTCCAATATAAACGTCATCAATGGGGTAGAGAAGGACATGGTCAGTTATATTATACAGCCTCAGAGCCAGGTGGCCTGAGTAGAGGAATCCACCTCCCCCCGCATAGGGTGGGTAGACACCAGTGTAAACAACTTCTGGGATGTAGTACTTCAGTTTCTTATCCCGATGAGGTCCAGCATTGTGGATCACATCACCTATAAACAAATCTTTGGCTTTGTTCTTGGATAAGCTATTCAAGTAATTCAGGATATGATGGGTATTCACAAAAACATCATCATCGCCCTTGAAAACGAACTCAGTATTTGGGCAGGAAGTGCTCACCCACCTGAGAAAGAGCACTTCTTTCAGAGACAAATTGAAAAAAGTGTCTCTGTAGTTCCACATAAGAATGTCTTGGTGCTTCTCACTCTCAAAGTTCAGCATATCTGAAAGGTCAGGATGGTTGTCCTCTGGCGGGGTCTGGCCCAGTAAGAAGACGCGCACCACTGTTTGGTTCCCCACATTGGTTTCTCTGCCCCAAGATTCCCGAATTGCTTGTCTTCTAGCAAAATGTGGAGTGAGGGACTTAATTGCCAGCAATAAGAAAGGTTTCTTCGCACACTTACCCGGCTGATCTATAAGCAATGAATAATTTCGACATCTCAAATACAGCAGAAAGTCTTTAAACCTGTCCGGCAAACTGCTGAAACCTGAAACTACTGACAAGACTCTCAAGTCAGGCTCACAATAATTCAGATGGCTTATATTGGAAAACCCATATGCTTCCCCTGTCTGGTTAACCAACATGTTCAAAATCGGATTGTACCGCCTGTTCAGCTTTTCTTGTTCTCGGTTCCAATATGCCACAGGAGGCTCAAATGTCTTCCAGAACTTTTCTTTGGGTATTATTACTTCCTCCTTTCCATTTTTTTCTTGGTTACTGCTTTTGGAGACTTCCACAATCAAATAAATGAAGACATTCACCATCATCAGGATACCCAACAACTTTATTCTTCGGCGTCCAACACTCATTTCTCATATCTGGAATAAAAGGGAAGAGGCATTGTATTAATTGGATAATTATTAATCTGCATTTGGTCACATTTCACTTCCTTCTTTGTCTTTATCTCTCCTGGCACAATGGTTTAAGAGCAGATTCAGATTTGCATGGCCTAGGTTCAAATCATAACCCTACCATTCTAGCTCTGTGACCTCTGGCAAGTTCTATAACTGATGTCTCAGCTTCTCCATCTATAAAATGGAAATAATAACCCACTTCACAGAATAGGTATGAGGGTTGTATGATTTTATACATAAAACTTTTAAAGCAGTGGCTGGCCCATAGCAGGCAGTATATAAAATAAGTGGCTGTTAACACTGGCTGTTTTAGCCTTGAGGGCAGAGATATGCATTTATTAAATAACCTCACAGGTATTTGACTTCCTTGCTTACAAGGATGCAAAGAAATCAATGTATTGCAAAATGATTTGCCCACAATTCACAATAAGAAATACACTTTATATTGTGATGCAGTACACACATGTGTACACACATAACTGTATTTTTAAGTATTGCAATGTTTGAAAAACACACCAATTTTTAAATTTTATTCTATTTCATATTTTTTAAAATGGTGGTCCCAACCCTGAATTGTTCACAGCCCACCATTTCACAGATTAGAAAACAAAGGCAGCGAGATTATGCTTGCCTAGGGTTGCAAGGGTAGGCAGTGGAGAAGCCTAACCGAGTATTCAGAGAGACAAAATGAAAAGACATCAGCTTTATACTAATAGAAAAAAATTGAGAACCCAAATACCATCAACAGAAGAACAGATTATCAAACTGTGGTATATTCATACAATGCAGGAACCCCCATCTATAAAAAGTAAACTGTTACTACTAGCAGTAAGAGCACATTATGAGTGAAAGATAGACCTCAAATTCCATTTTACCGGTATGTTCCATTCAAGAGGCAAAATTAATATAGGCCCTAGAAATCTGAAGGTGATAGGAGTAGAGGTTTTGACTGCAAAGGGGCAGGAGAGAACTTTCTAGGGTATAGAAATGTACTACGCATGTCCTAATCTAGTTGCTTATATTCACCACTGCTAAATAGCTTTGGTTATAGACATTTAAGTAAAGGGTGTTTTTATTTTTATTTATTTTTTATTTTTTTTATATATATTTTTATTTATTTATTTATTTTGACAGAGGAAAGAGAGAGAGATACAGAGACAGAGAGAGAACTGAACTAGGGGAGCTCCCAGTTCAGCATATGGTTCCGCAAGGGCCGGGGCCGGGATTCGATCCTCGGTCCCCGGCGCTGCAAAGTGAGCGCCTAACCCACTGAGCCATCCCGGCTTCCCCAAGGGTGTTTTTAGAAAACGACCCCTACCTTGCCCATACTCTGAGTCACACAAAGCCTTTGCATACCTAGAGAACATGGCAGATGATAAAGTTACATGGGTGCTCTCAGCTCATCCAAGCACATTCTCCTATCACCACCCATTTCTCCCCTCACTTCTCCACTACTACCTACCTCTACTCCTCAAGATCCCACCACTGAATTAACAAGAAAGAGCATCTTAAACTTCCTCTAAAGAAGGCAGTAAAAAAAATCCCAAGTCATTTCTTACTCCCTAATTACAGTTTCAAAGGGCTCCAAGTCACACACAACATGAATAATTCAAATGTCCACACCTAAGTTTTTAGGCCCATACCCTCCTCAGGTTAGTTTCTTTCAAAGGAGCTCTCTGGCAAACCTTATGATCTTCAGCAAACTAATGATCTGAGCCCAGTACACCTTTGGAGACCTAAACCTCGATTATGGGCTTTACTTGCAAAGTCAAGAGAGCGCAAATGGATACTCAGAATGTGTACACATGGGTATTCCATATAGGTAAAAGAATTAGTCATCTTTTTAGAAAATAAACTGTAGTTGTAAGCTGTGTGTGTGTGTGTGTGTGTGTGGCTTCCAGATTTGAGACAAAACACTTTTTAAAAACGAACAGTTCTCTCTAAATTGGGATAACTCTCCTAAAGCTAACATCACTTGACCCAGCATCTCTATCTCAAGGTCTTGGGCTCTTCATGTGAACAGGCTGAAAGAAGGGCAACAAGAAAAAGTATGAGGGTGAACAGAGGAAGACCACAAAGAGGAAAAAGATTTGGAAGGGTACTCAGGAAAAAACAGTATACACTGTGTGTGAACAGCTAACTACTTGGCAGACATTTTCAACTCAGAAAAGAAATATGAATATCTGTAGGCCATTCTTAAAATTTACAGAGAAAAAGAGGGCATATGAAGACAAAAGGGAAACATTGTGCTTTATGTGAACCTCTTAAATTAATTTACCGAGGAAAAGATTCAGAGTGAATAATACGTAACATAATTCCAGATAAATGAGATAGTTATCCATCCAGGTTATGGGGCAGGGCTATGGGTATCTGAATCCAGTCAGAACCAGCTGAAGAGTTGGTTTGAAGTTTCTATCACAGAAAGCATCAATCCTTCTTTTGGGAATACTTTGAGAAATACATTGGGCTTGCCAACTCTGGCCAAAATTTCCAATTTCATCCACTGCAATTTAGGCTTTTATTTCCATGACCAAGACCTGGCCAGAAACTCCCATCACCTCAGCCAAGAGGAGACTTTGTAGCTCTCCAAGGAACGCCATCCTTGGGATACTGTATGTTTGCTCAAGGATTCCAGACTGCAGAGCATTTTCCTGCCCATTTTTCATTTGCGCCCCTTAAGTAAGGGAAAGTGAGAGTATAGCACTTTTATCAGTGAGAAAAATTGGAGGCACAGAGGATTAACTGAGCAGCCTAAATGTTACATGAATTAAATAACAAGGCTGAGTTGACACATCCTTCTGGCTCCCAATCCAGAGCTCTCTGGATCTCCTTTTATCTACAAGGCACATCCAGGTCAACAGTGAAGTCTCAGGGCTGGCTCAAGACTGAAAAGAGCCAAGGCACAAGGTCATGGTACATTTGATGTTACCAAGACTCTCCAAAGAAAAGGAAATGAGAATGCCTTATAGCTCCTAGCCCCTCTTCTGAGAATGGGCCAGCCCTTCCTTGTCCAAATTTCCAAACATGCAGCTAACTCTTGCCACCACTTAATAAAGGGCATTTCTTCTCAACCAATCTGAAAAGGAAGAATAAGAAAAGTCAAGATTCGCAACTATACTTTCTATCAAGTTTAAATGTGATCTTTCATTTGTGATCTAGGCACAGTCCCTCACATGAGAACTCAACTTTTGGCAGACTCCTACAACAAACCAAAGTTTATGGAAAGGAGGGTAAATCAGTGACTCCCACAAAAATATCTGTGGGGAAAAAAGCTCTCTGAATATCTGACTAAATGTTTTCACTGCAGACATCAAACCAATTCCGTGTCCTTTTTTGAGCAGGAAGTTACATTGCTTAAAAAGAATTTGAGTAAGAAAACTTATCCCAACACTGGGGAAAATGTTATACAACCATCACTGTGAAACACAGAATTTTTATTGTAACAGAAATAGGAGAAAATCCCATGTGCAAACAAAGAACACCCTTAGCTAATTTCACCTTGTACTTGGAAGTCAAGTCTCCTCAACAAGGACTGAACCAGTTTTGTTTTTTTTTAAAATATATTTTATGTATTTATTTATTTTTGACAGAGAGAGAGAGATACAGAGACAGAGACAGAGAGAACTGAACTGGGGGAGCTCCCAGTCCAGCACATGGGTCTGCACAGGCCAGGACCGGGATTCGATCCTCGGTCTCCGGCGCTGCAAAGTGAGCGCTTAACTCACTGAGCCACCCTGGCTTCCCCTGAACCAGTTTTGAAATACCTAAAACATTTCAGTTCATTTTGTAATTAATGAAAAATGACTTCCTGTGTTATTTTGCAATTAAAATATTTAGAAATACAAGGCAGAAACAGAAAAACATATTCGTTAGCTGAAAATGGAGTACAAGATAGTACAGATGCTATGATTAAGCTATGTGAAAATGCAGATAAAAGACCATGCAAAAACAAAACCAGTTTAATCAGGGTCTAGGATTACAGGTTATTCTAACATTCTTTAATGCTGCCACACCATCTCTCTCCTTGAACCGCCTCTCCCACACACATCTAGACTGCCTGGGATGGGGGTGGGAGCAAATCATCTGAAATTCCTAATGTTGGGTTCTCATTTTTGCAGCCCACATCACAAACCAACTGTGCCATGGCCTCACAGTCCCACGGACACTCCATTACTGTACCAGACCCAGCAGTATGCAGCAGAAGCTCTGTCACATGCATACCCACATCATCTGCACACCTTTCCTTTGGCCTGTGACATTTGCCTGACTCCATCAATTAGAAAGAATTCCTGGGGAAGCCGGGATGGCTCAGTGGGTTAGGCGCTCACTTTGCAGCACTGGAGACTGGGGATCAAATCCCGGCCCCGGCCCATGCGGAACCATATGCTGAACTGGGAGCTCCCCCAGTT
>PVKE010020710.1:0-27240 GCA_004027555.1 Craseonycteris thonglongyai | reverse complement strand
TGCTCCCTCAGTGTCCACTGAGCCGCTGCCCTCACTCCAAGAGCCCTGTCTTCAAAAGGTGCTCCCTCACAGACAACCTTTGGAGCTCAGCTGTGTCTCCTCTGTGAATCAGGGGTGCCGAGCTGCTGCGGGCTGGTGCCCTGCTCTCACCCCGCCCGCCGGGAAGTGCAGCCGCCCTGCTCCACAGTCCCTGTGCCACCTTAGGCTCTGTGATCTGATTAGGGCACCGCGTGTCGCCCCTTGAGTTGGGATGTTAAATTGTCCACATTCCTGTGGGGCTTCCACGCTCCCTAGGTCTCGGCTTCCAGCCCGCCCTGGGTCTAGCTCCACTTTGGCTGTAGTCCCCCAATCCCCCTTTGTTTTTGCCAGCCCCGGGCCGCGCTCCGTGCTTTGTTCCTGTCTCCAAACTGCTCCTTCTCCCTCCCTCTCCCGCTCTCCCCTTTTTCCTCTAACCTTTGTGTGTTGTTCTGCGTTGTGTGGTTCTCTCAGTTGAGGGTGCTTCTCAGGGTTTCCCCTGTGGGTTCCTTTTTGTTTGTAAGTCCCTTCCCAGGTAGGTGTCTGGGTTCTCCTCTCATGCCGCCATCTTGCTCCTTCTCCTGATTGTTTTCTTTTGCTGTGTAGAAACTTTTTAGTTTGAGGTAGTTTCACTTGTTTATTTTTGCTTTGGTGTTATATCCAAAAACCATGCTAAGACCAATGTGAAGGAACTTCTTCCCTATGTTTTCTTCTAGGCATTTTACGGTAGCAGATGTTATACTTAAACCTATAATCCATTTTGAATTAATTTTTGTGAGTTGTGTAAGATGGGAATTAAATTTAATTTTTCTGCATATGCCTGTTATTCCCAGAATCTTTTGTTGAAGAGTTTTCTTTTCCCATTGAGTGTTCTTGGATCCCTTGTCAATTATTAGCTCACCATATATGAGACAGGGGTAGTGGTGGTTATTTCTGGACTTTCTATTCTGTTCCATTTAAAAGAAATATTAGTTACATAATCTTACTACCCTTTAAAAAGTGCCTCACATGTTATTCATATATAATAATTATCTTTCCTGCATTATTTCATTCTTCCATCCCTGCCCTGTGCAAACCATAAGTTATTAGTAATATGTTACCCAATTTAACAGCTTGGCTAATATAGGTGCTCTGACTAGAGAGAAAAAGGTGCTCTTTTGCTCAGTTGTTTATCATTGTATCCTTCTCTCCCATATCTACACAGTCTGAACTTCTGTGCAAATTGCTAAACATAGAAAAAAATTACTACTTTTTATGTGTAAACTAACTATTCTTTGGTTAGAAGTAAAGTATAAAAAACTGGCCAACCATGCTTTGTTTTATTTGTATCACTGAGAAATATACTCTAGTATAAAAATTGTTTATTCCTCAAATGTCTGACATTTTTTGCTGAGCTGAGATAAATTTCACAGTGTATAGTTTGCTATAACTTTATAAAATTTTGGTGAACCATACTTATGTGTGACCTTCAATAATATGGTAATTTATTTAAATGTGCTCTACTAATTAAGAATATTTAAAACAGGAGTATACTTAAATTACTCTTACCAATTATCTATATAAGAAATTATTGAAATGATCAATTACCATAATCAACAATCATTATTGAAATAAGATAATAATCATCTTCAAAATACTAGCTGCCTGAATTTTTGTAATGTTTTTCTTTGGGAAATTATATTTGTTTCCTATGTATTTCTCACTAGAAGTTTTATGGACCATAATATCTATTTTACTGACCAGATATTCTACTAATGTCACTAATATTTTTCAAGTAAAAATGATAAATATATTAGAAAGGAGTAGATACATTTTCTATTACTAGTATGCTTTTTATCTTCCTTATGGTCGGACAATAGAAATTAAGAGAATGTCAGGGATCCTTGTCCTATTCCCTCCCTTCAGGCATTTCTAATAATTAAAGGGATATTGCTGAGGATTTTTCTCTTTAAGCCATTCAGGGACCCAAATTGTATGACCCATGTCATTAGCCACTTAGATATTTGTCCCTTTGTCAGTGACTTGAGATTTTGTTTTCTAATATAATGGACTTTTTCTCATTTTCAATGAATCATCTTCTCTTGACTGTCATTAGTTATCATGATAAACAATCTTTCATATACTTCAGAGCACTGATTATACTGTCAACTATCATTCTCTATTTTGAGTTAACCAGTATATCATTTATTTTTCCATCTTGTGAATTTAATGTATTACCCATTAAACCATCTCTCAAGAGCATTGATGCTGAATCTGGACAGGAATGTTGAGTGTGCCTACCAGCTCTTACATGTCTACAACCTTGACATCTGGCATCAAGGAAAATAAGAATATGGCCTCCATTTCACTTCATCATTCTCTATCGCACATGAGTGCCTGTAATGGGTAAAACTTAATTCATAAGTAAGGGTTAAGTCTGCTAACATACAAAGATAAGAAAAAAATATAGGACAGTTGAAAAGAACTAAACTGGCAAGGCAGAGCAATGGCCAAATTGAGGGAACATGAAGAAATTAGAGTCAATAGTTAATGTGGGTAATGGGTATTCCTCTGTGACATACATGGTTTAGCTGTGTCAGTATATTCAGCTACTACAATATATCATAGACCATTAATGAGCTAAAAATTTATGTAATCAACCAATGAATCTCCTATGTTATAATGACAACATTCTTTTATTTATCAATGGTTTTAGCTAATTAATGTATCACATACAAAAACAGACAGTGTATAAATAAGATGTTAGTGCAAATTAGTGGAAAATTAATGGCTTATTCACTGGTGTTTGAGAAAAAGAAACATTTTATTAGAATAACTTAAGTTAAAATAATGCTTAAGTCACAGGTCAAAATTAATTTCAGAAAACTAAAATGAAATAATCAAGTATTAGAATAAGATATAAGGAAATATTTATATAATCTTATAGAAATGGGTCATTCTAAGCACCTCATTAAAACTACAAAACATAAAGGCAAACAATGAAATTGACTGCATTATAAATTTTACTTTAATCATTTCTTATTTTATTTACTTGAATCTTCTCTCTCTTTTTCTTAGTAAATCTAGGTAAGGGTTTGTCAATTTTGTTTACGGTATCTCTTCAAATAATCTACCCTTAGTTTCAGTGATCTTTTCTATTGTCTTGGTAGTCTATTTTATTTATTTCCACTCTGATCTTTGTTATATCTTCCCTTCTACTAAAATTTGGGATTCATTTTTTCTCCTTTTTCTAGTTCATTGAGCTGTAAAGTTAGGTTGTTTACTTGAGATTTTTCTTATTTCTTTAGGTAGGGACTTATTACTATAAACTTTCCACTTAGAACTGTTCTTGCTGCTTATTATATGTTTTGGTACGTTGTATTTTCATTTGTCTCAAGGCATCTTTTCATTCACTTTTGATTTCTCCTTTTACCTGGTAGTTGTTCAGTTCCTAGATGAAAATTTACTTGTGTTTATCTGACATTTTATATGTATATTTGACAGTGTATGCAAAAAGTGTATTTATCAAGGTGTTAATTTTAGTGGGGTATTAATTATAGTGAGAACCTATAAACAACTGAAATGTTCCCCCCCCACCAAAAAAAAAAAATGGACTGATAAAATAAATAGAGCTGCACTCTTATAATATTTATGAGATGATTTTTTATGATGGTAAGTTATATAAGTATAGATTTTGAAATAGGTCCTTAATTACTATAAAATCTAAATAGAAATTTGTAGACTAGGTTCTCTACTTTGTAAAGCAGGTAATATTTTTAGTGTGTTTTTTTTTCTTTCTTTTTTTTTTTTTTTAGGTGTGTGGCTCCATTTGTCTCTAGCTTTCTCTGCCTATATAGAAATAACACACTAAAAAACAAATACATGCTCCAAACAATGACTAAAAAACTATACACCAAAGAATAAGTGATGGTCATTTCTGAGAGATTAGCAAGCCATTTCCTACTTTTCCCCAATTTCTACATTGCTTTAACTTTATAAACTTAATGTGAATTGTCCATTGGAAGAAATAACTTCCATATCAACAAAAGTATATTCTGGAATTATTAAGTAAAAAAAAACAACTTAGTGTAAAAATATATATGCCTATTTTTTTTAAGTATTAAGTAAACAATATTAGCAGGTCCAATTAGAAAAAAAAAATCGAAAGTAGGAGAAAGGATATATGAGGGCTGTCTGGAAAAATTTCAACCATTGTCAATATAATGAGAATGGTTACATGGCTGCATACTTTCTGGACAGCCCTCGTATAGTAACAGATATGCAAAAAATTACACAATACAAAATAATACATTTTTATAATAATAGAGTAGAAATACTTATCTATTATTTTCCTGTATATTGATTAATTACAACATAAAAAACCTGAGCAATAACTATAAATATTGATAGAAATGTCTAGTTAGATACAAAAATGGTACATTATATTTATAAGAAATTATTTGAAAATGTTTTAAGGACCAGATTCCAATTCTTTTCAATAGTATAGAAAAAGACTAGCACCATGGAACTGTTGTATAGACACTGTTATAATCTGAATGTTGAGGCTGACAAAGTTTGCAAGCATGGAGAAAGTAGAATAGTAAATGTCATGTTAGATAGAAGTAGCATTTTTGGAAAATAGATTTGGTTGAGGGGTATGAAATGAATTTTATGTGGCACAAGTTAAATTAAAAGACCAACTAAGAGTCTTTGGTTAAAAACTGAGTTGAATGAAAAGGAGAAAAGGGAGGAGGAACTTGGGGGGAAAAGCACAAAACTGGGTTACTACATTTGACTAAATTCTGCTGAATAAACCTGGACAAATCATATATCTCTTTATGCTTAGTTACTTGAAATAGAAAATCTGAGTTGTGCTAGATTGTTGGTTTTATAATTGAGTTCTCAGAGTTCCAAAAGATCTATGGTTTTAGATTAGTATAGTGACTGCCTTGGGGTGTGTAGTGGGGAGTGGTGGTGAGGTTGATGACAGAGACAGAATAATTGAGGTTTACATTTCAGCTTCTGCTAAAACAAGTTAACATATATTCATTTTATATAGAATTTTTTGGCGTTTTTTAAAAAGTGGTCTATCCTTTTCTGTACTATTAAGTAGTAGCCAAAGTGCTGTGGTCAAGGAACTGGCTAGAGTTTCACACATGAACAATTTTTATGTCCTCTTGAAAATCATTATACCCCATTTCACCTCCATTCTGCCTAATAACTTCATAGTTTGCTGAGCCTGCTGATAAGGAGCACTTATATTTTATAATTCTCTTCATTTATGTTTTCTTGGGCTCTCACCCTCTCTCCCTCCACTGTCTCTCCTCTTTTTCTTTTAGCACAAGTGAAAATAATTGGACTTTAATATTAGAGTCCTTTTTATTTTATAACAGAGTAATATCTGTTCACATATAATCCCTTTTTGAATTTACCAGTTTCTTCCTCCTCCTTCATTCATCCACTAATTCCTGTAAGCAATTACTCTTATGTTTTAAGTTTACATTTTTATTTTTTCTACTTATGTTTATAATAATATTTTACTACATTAATATAGAACCATGATTTTAAGAAAAATTGATACTCTAAGACTAATAATCTAATTGCATCTTCCCAATTCTGTGTGCTCTTCAAGTAATCTTTAATCTGTTTACTTTGGTATCTACTTCTATATCTATAAACTGTATTCTTCAAATACTCTGAGTGTGAATCAATTTTAGGCATTTTTTATTGATTTCCTTCTGAGGTAATAAGCAGGTAGTTTGCTTAATCACCATCCTGAAGTTCTTGCTGAACATCCCATCCTCCTTTCAATAAAGTATATTGCTTTTTTTTTGATTAAACAAATATGTAATGTTTGCCCTATATTGAGTATAACTGACTAAGACACTAATGTAGTTTGCATTTCTTTTGTTATGCCCAGTTTATACCCTCTTGCTCCTTCTCTTTGCTACATTTTCTATGTACTCCCTTTTTTAATTTAGAAAATAATTATGAAATCTCTGAATATTATCTTCAAATATTTAAACACATCAGGGACTATAAAGCATTTTTTGTTTGTTTGTTTTTCTTTTTTCCTTATTAAATTTATTAGGACTACATTGGCTAGCAACAATTACATAGCATGCAGGTGTACAACTCTGTAGTACTTTATCTATGAGTTACAAGATGTGTTGACCACCCAGAGTCAGCTTTCTTCTTAATTTTCTTGAAGACCCCCTTGCCCTCCCCTTCTAATCCTATGATCTGACCTAGTGATTTCATACTATGGCCTTCTCTCTATACAAATATAAACAATAATTATATATATTTATTTAACATCTCATTAGCAAAAATCAAAATATTTTTTAGGATTAGTTGTTTTCAACTTTGTAGGAAAATAGTAATCTTACATACAACTGCCAGGAAATCAAATTGGTTGAGCCATTTTAAAGGGAGATATGGAAAAATTCATGTTAAAGGTTCACCTATTCTTTCATAGCAAAATCACGTTTTAATGTACGTTCTCTAGAAAATATTCAAATATGGGTACAATAAGTATTTGGAAAAACATCCCTGCAACATGTTTAATAATATCCAAATGATGAGGAAATATTACTGATGACAACCAACATGTCCAATCACACAGACCTGGCTAAATAAATTACATGTCATTCATCCTATGAATGCTATGTATGCCGATCAAAAGACTGAAGAACTCAATGTGCTGACAGGAAGATGTCTAAGACATATTAACCAAAGGAGAGTGGGGGGAGTTACAGAACAATATAAGGGTATTTACACAAAAAATAAAATGAAGTTCACCCAGTCTCTCATTTCATTCACAAGTCCTATTATTATGTACACTGAAGAACCAAAGATACAGGTTTATATCCTATTTATATGAAGAAGAACCGTTAAAATTCCTGGAGGTAAATTTTTGATAATTTGTTTTTAATCAGAAGGCATCTTTATTGTATTCATATGTACACATAATTGATTTTGTGACTAATTTAAGAGTTTCAAGTTAATCCACCACCACCACCCCCCATAGGAAGTTATTGATCCATTGTCTTCTAGGCTCCAATGCTGCTATTCTGACTTTTGAGTCTTGTACCTAACCTGTTCTGTTCTCTCTGGAAGTTTTTATAATCTCCATGTCCCTGCTATCCTGAAATTTCATAGTAAGATGCCACAGTGAAGTAGAGCAGGACTTCAGGGGCATTTGACAAACCTTTTTAATATGAAAAAACTAATGTCCTTAAGTTATAAGAAATTTATTAAACTCTTCTCTTAATAATTTCTTCTTCTTGATTTTTGTTTTTAGATTTATTGTTAGTCAACTTTTGATGTTCCTGGACTGATGCTATAATTTTTCAGTTTCTCTCCTATTTTCCACTGATTTTTTAACTCTAATTATTTTTCTTCACTGTATCCTCAGTTCTTCAGTATACACAATAAGAGTTGTGAATGAAATAAGAGACTGGATGAACTTTAAATTGTAATTTTTGTCTCCAAATATTAAAGCTAGGGAAATGGTAAAATGAAACTACTCATAACAGAAATATGAAAATTAGGTATTAGAGCTAATTTGAGAGCAAGAAAAATGTCCTTTGCTGTTGAATTTGAAATGATGTGGAGAAACTGAGAATATCAGTCAGCTGGACATAAGTATAGGTGTATGGGTGTTACTGAAGTAGAACTAAACTTAAAGTTAAAATAATTCTGTATTGATCATTAACTACTTATTGTTATCTTAAACTGCATGTGAATATTTTAACAGCTTATCATATTGCTTTTTCAGTACATATTGGCATCATGAAAAAAAAAAAAGAAGAATGCCTAATGTCTAATGCCTAGCCTATTTCTTCTTTTAAACACAACTATAATACTATGATGGCCATTAATACTAGAGATGATCAAGAGTATTTCCTTTATCTAATTATACCAAAACAAAGAAGATAGATAAAACAAGGTTTAAGATAAAAAAAATGTACTAGCAAATTAGTGCAAAGACTGATCCACTTAAGCTATTAACATAAAGACTATGGAGCCTTATTTTCACATGAAATGTTTAGTAGAATCAGAATATCAGGGCGGCATGCACAGAGGGCATTCTTCCTTAGCAATGAGGATTATCCTCTGCATTTGGCCACTGCTACAGTTTAGATGTTTGCTGTGATGCCATCTGTTAAGGTTGATTGTGCAATGACCTTAGGCAGTCTGAAACCTGTTCAATGGAGCCCATATATAGAGTTCTGGGTGGAAACCAGGAGGACAGATGGTAGGGTTGGAGATGAGGAACTTGTTTGTTACAGCTGATGAAAATCATTCTTCTTGCCAAAGCCATTAAATGTGATATCCTTGGCACAGCATTTCTCAACAAATAGGGTGTCCCAATTGGTGGGTTAGCTGCAGGTGAAGTGAAGCATTCAATAGTCTCTGACTATTTAGATTTGCCTAGTTTTTTACTTTTACATCCCTGATATCCTAAGATGAAGTCAATCTTCAGCTGTAGGACACTTTGTGCTCACTGAAGTACACACTTCACATATGTACTTTAAAAAATATACATGTAAAATGGGTAATACACACTGTACTATAATTTGGTAACTAAGTAAAATATTTTAAAGGGAATGCAACAAAATAAAGGGGAAAACTCCTATAAGGAAACTGAATTAAATGTAGAAATAAATCAACTAGCTTTTAATATCCATATACATGTATCATAAAGACTTCTCAATTTGTTATTTAATAAAAATGTATTAAATTATTTTATAGGAAATAAGCATGTGTATGATCAGACACAATAATTATTGTAAAGTGTTTTTTACAACTTGGGAAACTGAAAATTTTGCCCATCCACATAGATTTCTCCTCTCCATAATTGAAAGCCTTAAAATGTAACTCACTTGTAGAATTCATATCTAAGTTATGTAAATGCAAGGATAATTTTAAAGCATTTTCTTAAGCAAAGGATATTTAGAGTCAAAATTCAATATTAAAAATATGAACAATATAGATATCAACGTTTTAGAATTTAAAAGGAACATCTGGAAGAATATTTCACTAATCAAATCTCTTGTTCCCTTAGAGGTAAAACCTCTAAGGTAAAAGGTTTCTTTGTCTGATTATGCATGTCAGACATACATCTTATTTTAAATATAGCTGGGCAAGTAGTATGACATCTGCCTATGTGTAAAATATTTTAGGAATCTTTATTTAAAAGCTTGCATATGCTGCCAAAGATATACAGACTTCATTTTATTGTTTGTGTAAATACCTTTGTATTGTTCTATAACTTTCACTCCCTTTGGTTAATGTGTCCTGGATACCTTCCTGTCAGCACACTGAGTTCTTCAGTCTTCTGAACTGCATACATAGCATTCATAGGATGAACGACATGTAATTTATTTAGCCAGGTCCGTGTGAATGGGCATGTTGGTTGTCATCAGTAATATTTCCTAATCTTTTGGATATTACTAGTCATGTTGCAGGGACATTTTCATATATACTTATTGTGCCCATATTTGAATATTTTCTAGAGAACATACATTAAAATGTGATTTTGCTACAAAAGAATAGGTGAATCTTTAACATTAGTATTTCCATATATCCCCTTCAATTGGCTCAATCAATTTAAATTCCTAGCAGTTGTGTATAAGATTACCGTACTGTTTTCTTACAAAGTTGAAAACAACTTATCTTAAAAAACTTTTTTGATTTTTGCTAATGAGATGTTTAATATATATAATTAATGTTTATATTTGTATTTTTCTATCAAGATGAGTATATTCCTTTTTTCTTTTTAATTGATCAAAGTGAGAGAATAATCATTTATTCATTGGTGTGACTGTAGATTCAGTATATATCTATTGATTAATTATTTTTGTATTAGGCACTGATTAAATAATGGTGAGTGAAGTTGAGACACCACTTGACTTCTCAAAACTTATAGAATGAAAGTGTTAAAAATAAATTTTATTGATTAGTATTTTATTTATTTTTGTTAGTCTTCTCTTAATTTGTGGTTATTTTCATTATGCATTCTGTTAACACTGTGGTTTTGCTATTATTTTGCCCTTGGTTTTATTTAAGGTGTTTTGTGTTTGAAATTTATCTCTGTTATTGTGTATTTATTGCATTTTATTGTTGAGTAGTATTCTGTTGTACAAATATATTAAAACACATTTATCAATTGTTGGACATTTGAGTTCTTTTGGTTTTTCTATTGTGAAGTTAGCTGCTATGAACATGCTTTTCCAACTTTTTTTTGTAGGCATATATTTGAATTTCTCTTGGAAATATACCTAGGAATATCATTATGAGGTCATAGAGCAAATGCATGTTTAATTTTGTGAGAAATTGCAAACACAATTTTTTTAATTGTTAAATTTATTGGGGTGACATTGGTTAGTTAGTAAAAATTACATAGGTTTAAGGTGTACAATTCTATAGTACCTCATCTATGTGTTGCATTTTATGTTCACCACCAGAGTCAGTTCTCCTTCCATCACCATGTATTTGGCTCCCCTTCCCTTCTCTCTCACCCCTCTATGCCACCTTACCCTTAGGTAACCACTAAACTATTGACTGTGTCCATGAGATTTTGTTTCTTTGTTGCTTTAAGTTTTATATTCTACCTATGAGTGAAGTCATATGGTTTTTAGTTTCTTTTATTTAGTTTAATTTCAAGGTCAATCCACTATGTCACAAGTAGGAATATATTTATCTTTTCTTGTAGCTGAGTAATATTCCATTGTGCATACGTACCACAGCTTTCTTATTCATTTATCTATCAAAGGACACTTTGGTTATTTCCATGACTCAGCCACTGTGAACAGTGCTGTGATGAACATTGAAGTACATATGTCTTTGCAGACTAAGGTTTTCAAATTTTGCGGGTGGATACTCAGAAGGATTGCCATTGTGCTCTTCCTTTTACACTCCTACCAATAATATATGAGATTGTTCCATATCCTAAAAATTGTTGTTGTTAATTCTTTTAATGTGGACATTCTTGAGTATATGCAGTTTTATGTCTTCATGGTCCCAAATTACATTTCTCTGATGGCTAATGGTAGTTAGTAACTTTCTATGTGATTATCAACCATTCATACATTTTTATTTGTGAACTGTCTGTGGCAGTCTTTGTCTGTATTTTTAATTACTTATTTGCTTTTCATTATTGACTTGTGGGTATTCTTTAAATATTCTGGAATGAAGTCCTTTGTCTTACACACACAGTGAATATTTTCTGTGGTTTGAGGTAACAATTGACATTCTTCTTAATAATGATGATAATAATTATAAGATAATTTTTCATTTGTTGAGGACTTATTATGTACCAGGTGTTTGAATACATATATTAGACAAGCTTTGTCTTAAAATTTTTATAATGGGAAAGCCGGAATGGCTCAGTAGGTTAAGTGCTCACTTTGTAGCTGCGGGGACCAAGGATCAAATCCCGGCCCCAGCTTGAGTGGACCCATGTGCTGAACTGGGGACAGTTCTCACTGGGGTGAGATCGCTGCCCATTTCCTGTCCTGTGCAGCCCCATGCCCACACCCACATCTGGAACTAAATTATGTGGAAATCAATGATGTGCAACTATGGAGACTGTTCTGGACCCTTCCCCTGCTCTCTGTCTCTGTCTCTGTACCTCTCTATCTCTGTCAGAAACAAAAATAAATCTTTAAAAAAATTTTCACAATTATGTCAGAAAAGTTCTGAGTTTTAGTTGAGATTACTTTTCATTAATATAAATTCAGCATTGTATCATTTTACTTAAAATTTTTGTTTTTTTATAATACTTTATCATTAAAACTTTTTTAAGTTCATATATTTTTGAAAGGATGGAATCCTTTATTAAGAATGTTTTTCTCTTTAGAAAATGCTAAGCACATAGAATTTTCATGCTCTTAGTTTTTTACCTTTTCTATAGCCTCAAATAATTTATCATGCCAGTCTTCACTGTTTCTATTAAGTATTGTTGGCATCACTCTATTGAGTTGTTTCCTCAACGATTATATTTTTCATTTAGGATTACTTCTCTTTTTTTCAGTTTTTTCCCCATACTTCTCTTTTTACACACATGCAATTTCATTTTGAATTACACTAAAAGTGTAAACTTTTGGAAAGGTTTTATTTTCCCCACTTATTTTGGTAAGTTCTTTTCAAAAATGAACATTTGTTAGGAATCACATATTAGGCCTTCTGTTTAAACTCCTGAATCAGCCTGTTCCTTCTGTAAGGAAAGGGTCTGTGATTGCATAGAATTTGGCATGGACGTGGATTTTTGTCAAAGAATCTTAATCTAGCATAGGCATAATGGAAATAAAGCAATTTTTAAAGAATTTTCTATCTATTTATGGATTTTATAGTACGTACTAAGGAGGATATATAGGTATAGAAAATACATCTAAGTTATTTTGCCTTCCACGATCACCATAGAAGCTTTAGCTTTAACTAAATAATGTGATATTCCTTTTTTAACTGCCCTTAATAGACAACATGTATGGGATGGCCAACTGTGAATAAGAATGTTGTTTATGGTATATATGTGAGAGTTGTAAGTATGCATACAATGTAGAATAGGGTTCAGATTCAATTCAAACCAGTATGCTGAGAATAACTTAAAAATATAGATGCAAAAGATTACAACAGATCTAATATTTGCGTCATATACCCTGTCTCCCCACACACTGATCTGTAGGTCATGAGCTCTGTCATTATTTTAGGAAATAGCAGAATAACTTTCAGAGTTAGAAAGCTGTATTTTGGGCAGACATCCCTCTGGGATGATTAGGCCCTGTCCCTAAGGCATGTGAGTTTGGAGTACCTGGATTTTACAAACCTAGATTTTGACACCCACTCTGACTTGAGTCAGCACACTTATGTAAGGTATACTATGAAAAACAATTAGTAGGGTTCTTGCGTTTTACCCTTAATCCTAATACTCATTTTCGGGCAGATACTTTATTCTCCTTACATGATTATTTCATATCTCATTCTGTTTTAGTTTATATCAAATTTATTTTTTCTTTTTTTTTAAGATCTATCTTATTGCTCAAGAGAAGGTGAGACGAGAGAAAGAGGGTGAGGGTGGGGGTGGGGCAGGACCCAGAGTACTCTCCCCAGTTGTGTATATCTAACTGCAACATAGTTCCATTCCACAGAGGTGGTTGTGGGGTCATGCGGGCGGGAACTGAACCTGGGCCTCTAGCATGGGAGGTGAGCACCCTCACCACTGTGATATCAGTGCTGCTACCAGCTGCACCATAGTTCAGCATATGGGCTTGCATGGGCCGGGCCCAGGGCTGAGATTTCATACCCCAACCACACAGTTGCAAGGCAAGCACTCAACCTGCTGAGTTATCCTGGCATTCCCCAATTTCTCGAAACGTCCTATGTGGATGGTATCTTCTGACTTATTGTTGGAATACACTCTTTGTCCTATTAAATTTATTGGGTCATTTGTGTGGGTTTTAAACACATGGAGTGCAGCTGAGAATTCCACCACTCCACCCTTCTTTAGTTCATCTGGCTGGACTAGTCATAAAATAATAAAATTGACACAAGACTAGATTAAGGGGGGAGGGGCACTTTAATACACGGGAGACTCACAATATGGTGCTCTGATCATAAAATGAGGCTCAAAGAAGTGATTGAACTAGGCATCTTTTAATACTTTTTAGATAAAGAAACAAATTTGTGACAAGTTGACAGGACAAAGAAAATTAGTGCTCATTAGAAAGGAAGCCAAGCAGGTTTGGGCATTCGTAAGTGAGGAGTCTAAGAGAGGTTTGGGCTTGAGGTCTGCTGTTGTGGGACATAGTGAGGCAGCCTGCCTTGGGCCCTGCAAGCTTGAACTTTTATTTTAGACAGGAAATGCTTTATGCATAAGGTATTTTATAAACTGCTATCTTTTTCTTGCAATGATTATGTTTTAGAAAGATGTTTTTGACCCAGAGGCTTTATCTTTAATTAACTGTCATATTTCTCATGAAACTAGTGATTTTTCAGCATTAGGGACTCCTAGGATGAAGAAGGCTGTGTTCACTTAATTTTGGCATATAGTGAAAGAGGAGATTGGTGTAGCTTGAATACTTTGAATCCAAATGGAAAATAATCAACAATACTTTTGATTTATTATTACTGAGATCCAGAAAGCCAAGAGAAGTGAGGTAGCACTTCAGACCATGGAGGTGTCTTAGTGTGTTTCCTGGGTTTGGGATGAGTGCACACGAAAGAGCAAGGCTTAGCAGGATTTGCTTTGCTTGGGATGACTCTTGATGGAAGAATAATACCAGGGATCTTGGACCTCAGGTGGGATCTAAACCTTACCAATTTCTAAGATGAGAATTGTTTGTATCCAAAGAACACTACAGCCAAAGGTTAACCTTCTGAGTTCATGGGATGTCAGCTAATTGCTACCTGATTCTCTTTGACTTTGTAGCTATCCTGCTTCTTTTAGGGAAGGATGATTCTGCACTAACCCATTATCTGTTTGAATGTAATCTCAGGGGCACCAATTGTGCCAAAAATTCCTCAGAGTTTCTGACATGTGGATGGTGTTTAGTCACAGTTTCTAGTTCTGGTATAGAGCTAGAAAATATTTGTGTTTTGGGTTGCACAAGCAATAAAATAGTGATTATGCAGCACAGATTCTAAAATGTGAGTACATTTGAATTCAATCTCTGCCAGGTATTTAGATTTGTGGCCTTGGGCAAGACATTAAATTTCTCTCTCTAGAATTTATTTTCTATATTTGTGAAATGAGGATAATAACTGTCTAATAGTGTAATTATAAAGATTAAATGAATTTATTTAGATATACATATATGTGTATATCTATACCGGTGCATAGCACATAGTAGCACACAGTAAATATCAGACATTTACTATTTTTAGCATTCTCACCTAAATATGAGTTAATAGTACATGTGGGACTCTACTTTCACCTCCAACATGTGAAAAGGGCTTGGAATAAAATATATCACACACACACCCCACCTAGGCATATTATTTCAAACTGCAGAAATCCAAAGGAAAACAGAAAATATGGAGAGTAGCCAAGGTAAAAGAAAATACTTTAGAAGAATGAGAATAAAAATTATATCAGACTTCCCTTCAGAAATCATACAAGCAAAAAGAGAATAAAGTGATATATTTAAAGTATTGAAAGTGGGGAAGCCGGGATGGCACAGTGGGTTAGGCGCTCACTTTGCAGCCCCGGGGACTGAGGATTGAATCCTGGCCCAGGCCTGTGCAGACCGATATGCTGAGCTGGGGAGTGCCCCCAGTTCAGTTCTCACCGGGGCGAGACCCCGGTCCAGTTCCTGCCCTGTGCAGCCCCACGCCCACCTGTGGAATGAAACTATGTGGAAAAACCAATGATGTGCAACTATGGAGACTATTCTGGGTCCTCCCCCTTCTCTCTGTCTCTGACTCTGTATCTCTCTCTCTCTCTCTCTCTCTCTCTCTCTCTCTTTGTGAAAAACAATAAATAAATCTTAAAAATAAATAAAGAATTGAAAGTAAGACAACAAAATAAAACATTGAATTCTGTATATAGTGAAATTATCCTGAAAAAGTAAAGGAGAAAAACTTGCTCTTAAAAACAAAAATTAAGGGGAAGCCGGGGTGGCTCAGTGGGTTGAGCACTCACTTTGTAGCGCCGGGGAACCGCCCGTGCAGAACCATTTGCTGAACTGGGAACTCCCCCAGTTCAGTTCTCTCTGTCTCTGTATCTCTCTCTCTCTCTCTCTCTCTCTCTCTCTCTCTCTCTCTGTCAAAAATAAATAAATAAATAAAATATATTAAAAAAAATTGGAGAAATTAATCACTAGCAAGCTTTCCTGGTAATATTAAAATAAAAGGGAAGCTGGGATGACTCAGCGGGTTAAGTGCTTGCTTTTCAGCCCCCGAACCCGAGGATCGAGTCATGTGCTGAACTAGGGTGTGCCCCCAGTTCAGTTCTTGGGGGGGGGGGCTATGCAGGAGGCTCCTGGCCCAGTTCCTGCCCTGCGCAGCCCCACGCCCACCTGTGGAGTGGAACTATATGGAAAACTAATGCTGTCAACTATGGAGACTGCTCTGGGCCCTCCCCCTTTTCTCTGTCTCTGTCTTTCTCTCTCTGTCAAAACAATAAATTTTAAGAAAAAATAGGTACTTTAGGAAAAAAGGAAAATAATACAAATCAGAAATTTGGATTGATATAAAAAAAGGAAGAGTGTCAGAGAATACATGCAGGTAAAATAAAATCTTTTATTTTCCTTATTTGTAATTTTATCTAAATAAATAAATAACCGTTTATCTAAATAACCGTTTAAATCAATAATTGTTACAATGTATTATGTTGTTGTGGATAAATGTAACGAATGATGGCAATGTCTCAAGATAGGAGAGTGAAATTGGGATACTCTGCTATAAAGTACATATACTATAAATGAAGTCATAAAGTGTTATTTGAAGGTGGATTTAAATAATTTAAAATGCATATGATAAACTCCAGGGAAAACAAAAAAAATAAAAAGCATAAAAGGCATAGTTAGAGAGCAGATACTATTCAATCATATTAAACTCTTAATTAAAATAAGAAAAGTTGTAAAATAAAAAAGAAATGCAACAAATAGAAAACAGTTACTGGACGGTAGATGTTAATCTGACTATTGTAATAAACACTGTAAATGTTGATCTAAATATAGCCATGAAGAGAAATTCTCAGATTATGTAAGCAAGTTCTCTACAATAACTAAGAAAATCAATTAAAAACTCAGGTTACAAGTAAAGGTGTTGATAATGATATAGCGTGGTAATACTTACCTTAGAAGAGGAGTATGTACTTTTATTGTTACCTTATCTAGAACAATACAAGTTCCCTTGGTGTGACGTCAGGGAAATGTTACTTTCTCTCCTTTCCTTTTTTTAAGTAACATCATCAGGATTACTCACGGTTGTCTGGTCTGCTTCTGAGAAATTCCTACATTGGTCTTATTAATTTATTCTTAAACTTAAGAATTCTGCCTTCTTGAAGTCAGATTTAATCATTTTCCATATGTAAACTAGCCAGAAGTTTTAATAACCATGGGTTCAATGAAAGTCAACAGTGTGACATGGCTGTCAAAAGAGAGCTGATGCATTATATGGTTTTATTAATAGAAATGTTGTGTTCAGAATAAAGAAGGAAACAGTTCACCTATTTTGTGCATTAATCACATATCATCTGGATTATTATTTCAGTGCTAGTCATCACCTTTATGAGGACATGGACAAGTACACAAATGTGTTCTGAGATGGGTGACCAAGACTTCGAAGCCATTTCAAGTAAGGATATTTTGAATTATTAAAAACTGAAAATATTGTGGAGAAGAAGTGTATTAAATGTGTAAATAAAATTTGATAAACTGGCATTGTGGAAAAGTGGTTATACTCAGGTTGTTATAATGAGGGAGGAGGCTTCACCTCAGAGTAAGGAGAAACTTCCTAATAATTTTAACTGCCCAACTTTGGAACAGACTGTGTTCTGAGATAATCATGAGCAACTTGTCACTGGAAGCATCTAGAGAATAGAGGCCAACATGCTTGGTATATTGGCCTATTAGTCTCTTTGCAGCACTGTAAAATTTGAGATGGATGACCTCAAAGGTCTCTGCCAGCTCTGTGGTTCTATTTAAAAGCCTTGAAACTCTGCTACTGATCAGCCAACGAAATAAGTTCCTGTTAGCCTGAAAAAGTTTTTTATTTATTTCTATTTTTTATTTCTCTTTAGGGCCCTAAAAATATTTATATAACTAAGAAATTTAAGAAAAATAAATGTCTTCTCCTCACAATTAAGTCAAAACTTATAAATAGCAAATGTAAAATTTCAAGTTAATGTGAGTATAGGAGAGAGCTATCTTAGTATCTTGAAGACACTCTATACAAATATAAATAAAGTCTTTTTATAACTATAAAATTAATTTTATTCATTAAATATGGAGGCCTATATAGATAGGATAATCACTTGTAATTTCACCACCAAGCAATAAATGTGGTTAATAATTATATTTTTTAATGTTCTGTGGGCTTTTCATATTTGGGCTCAATGCCCTCTTTGATGACAGTGTTTATCATAAATGGATACTGTTTGTCAAATGGTTTCTCTGCATTCTGAGATGAACATATGGTTTTTATCCTTCATTTTGTCTATGTGATATATCATACTGATTTATTTGCAGATGTTGGACCATCTTTGCATTCTTGTTAAATCCCACTTGACTGTGTGGTATATGATTCTCTTCATTTACAGTCGTGGGCCACTTGATAGGAATATATGCTGAGAAATGTGTTAGCTAATTTTATGGCTGTGCAAATATCATAGGGTGTACCTACACAAACCTAGAAGGCATAGCTTTTTGCTCTGTAGTGGAAGAAAAAATAATTTTCTGTCTACCTTTCTGGGTTCTTGGCTAAGACCTCACTGTATTAAAGACAGATTAACAGATAAGAAAACACACAAAAGTTTAATAACATGTATACTTTTTGTATACATGGGAGAGACCCAAGAAAACTGAACATCTTTCTGAAATAGCTAATGCCACCATCTTAAATACCATCTTCAGCTGAGGATAAGAGAAGGTGTTGGGCATGTAGGAAATCAGTTACGGGACATTATCAGGAAAAACAAATGAGGTTGTTATGTAGATTTAAGTCTTTACTTTTTACATTGTTAAAGTTTCTAGAGATAATATCACGCCCCTCTTTTTGGTATAACTAGGGAGAAATCCTTACACATGAAGTTTTCTCTTGCAAATGTAAATGTTTTTTACAAGGGATAATGTCTATTTGGTTTCCAGAATTTCTCCCATGTCTGCTTCTTTAAAAAGAATTTAACCAGCCTAAAACTATTCTTATGCCAGAGAGACAAATTTTGGGAGGACAAATTATGTCCCTTACAGTTCCCAGGCTATGAACCTGTATAATACATTACTGTACTTAATACTATAAGCAACTGTAACACAGTGGTCTTTGTATAATGTGTTGTGCTACAGCATTGTGATGGCAAGAAGTCATTAGCAAATAGGAATTTTCCAGTTCCATTATAATCATATGGGATCACTGTTATATATGTAATTGATCATTGACTGAAATATTCTGCAGCACTTGACTGTATTGTTGAATTAAAACTGTTTTCATTTCAGTTACTGTATTCTTCATTTCTGACTTTATGTTTTCTATCTCTTTTTAGAATTTCTGACTGAGTTCATCTATTCCTGTAAGTTCATTGAACATCCTATAAACAGCTTTTTGAACTCTGTATCTGGTAGTTTTCACGTCTCCATTTTATTTAGTCCTTTTTCTGGAGTTTTGTCCTGCTCTTTTTTATTTTGTTTGTTTTTTAAGTTTATTTTATTGTTTGAAAGAAGGTGAGAGAGAAAAGAGGGGAGGGCCCAGAGAAGTCCCCATAGCTGCACATCACCAGATTTGATGTATTTTAATTCCACACAGGTGGATGCGAGCTGTGTGGGGCGAGGACCAAACTGGGAGGCGAGAACCCCCACTGCCATCCTGGTGGCTACCAGCTACACCACATGGGCTTGCATGGGCCATGGCCAGGATCCGATCCCTGGACCTTGAGGTCAGAAGGTAAGAGCTCAGCCTGCTGTACTGTCTCAGCATCCATGTCCTGCTCTTTCATTGGGGATTGTTTCTTGTTTTCCTTATTTTGATTGACTTACTGTTTGTGCCTATGGATTAGGTAGTTCTGCTATGTCTCCCAATTTCAGAAGAGTATTTTCATGTATTAATAGTAGGTGTGTTATGGGGCCCAGTGGTCCTGTTTCCCTGGTGATCTGGTTCAGGGGTGCCTCTTTTGTGTGTATGCCTGTTGTAATTGAGCTTTGATTGCTGTTGGCATAGACATAGGTGGGTTGATCCTTAAACGAGCTCACAGTGAGGGCTGGCAGTGACTCTAGTGGACAAGCTGTTGTGCAGGAGCGGACCCTATGGAGCAGGAGTTACTTTAGCGGGACTCTTTTAATCAGCCAAGTCCACCCTTTGTGTGTGTCACTTTTGGAACTGGTTGGGTAATGATATGGGGGGGGGGGCGGGAGGTATGAAGCTAGCCACTGGTTTGTTGGCTTGGAGCCCCTTGGGAGAGGCTCCAGTGCAGGCCAAAGTCAGCTACAATGCGTGCCTGTTTGGTGCTACCTGCTGGGAGCTACAAAGTGATCTATGGTTGTTCAACACTTCTGGTGGGCTTGTTTAACACTTCAGAGAGCCTATGCTGTGAATTGAGGCTGGCAGTCACTAGTGATAAGCTTGAGACCCTTTGGTGGGTACCACAGTGTTTGCTGAGGCCAGTTGTTACTTGTGCCTGGCTTTGGGATGCTTAGTTGAACTACACTGTAAGCCAACACTGGCTGATGCTTTATACCAGTCTTGGGAGTTAAAATTCAAGCTGAGACTGGTTGCTGTTTGTGCCCAGCTTGGGGCCACTTGGTAAGAGGTCCAGGGCCAGCTGCTGCTTGGTTGGGATTTGTGGAGGTTGTAGAGATTTTAGGAAAGTCTGTAGTGTGAGCCAAGGTAGGCTGCTCACGTGGAAATGCCACAGGAAGTGACTCTGGCTGGGTTTGGGTGTAGGGTGGGGTAGGGGAGCAAAAAGTGTTAAGCAGATTAATGGAGTGCTCATATTTGGTGCCACCTTCACCAGGCTGGCTGGCAGGTACAAAGGTGCCTGCCAACATTTCTATCCCCTGTCCTGAAGTTAGTCAGTTCAGTCCTTCCCTATATGTCCTTGGAGCTTCTTGAGCTTCTGCCCCAACACTGGATCCCAGAGCAGGTGAATGAGTGAGTCTGTACGTGCGCACCTCAAAAGGAATGCCTGTATTCTAGTAGCCTCTTATCTCACATGGATGCAATCCCCACTGGTTTTCACAGTGGGCTGTTATGGGGGTTCCTCTTTCTGGCACTTATTACCTGAGTGGGGCAGCCAGGATGCCCACAGCTGAGATACCCCTCCCAAATATCAATCACCACACTGTGGGCATGGGAACACCCCATTATGCATCTTTACTCCTCCTACCAGTCTCATTAGGGTTTCTTTATATCCTTAGTTATAGGACTTCTGTTTAGTAGCTAGTCTTCCAGTGGTTCTCAAAGGTGGTGGTTCTATAATTGAGTTGTAATTTTAATGAGAGAAAGCAAGCACAGTACTTACCTGTCACCTGTCTGCAAGACTTTCAATTTTTTATTCAAGTATTTTGTTCTCCTGAAGACCTAGACATAAATGTTCACCAGAAAGAAATGACTGAAGTAGGTAATGCCAGCTCTTGGCTGGAAGATCATGATATGTAAAACCAGTGAGAAATATGACTATATTCTGTTCTGCCTGTAGTCCAGTTAGTTCATTCACCTAGTTGCCTGGAAAAAAAAAGTTTCAGAGGAGATATTTGGTGAAACTATTTTTAAAAAATTGAACAAACAACAATGTGCATAAAGTTTTTGTTCTCTTCACTGTTAGGTCTTTTCTCAGTAGAGCTATAGATAAACAAAGGCTAGTAAGCAAGAGTAAAAGGGTTAGAAGATTGTAAGACAGATTTGTAAAGAACAGTCAACTGCCAGCATACTGGTAATTAAACAAACACTTCTGTATTTTTATTGAACTATATGGGATATTCAAGAAATTCATGGAATAAAGGAAGGTAAAAACCATTATTTTTCTTTTTCAATATAGTCACCCTTAACCCCAATACACTTTTCATATATTTTAATGTTTATTTATACCCTTGGGAAAAAAATGTTTTGTTTTGTTTTTTTGCATATTTGGGAACAAATAGGAGCCAGGTCTGGACTGTAGGGAGAGTGGTTTAACGTTTGGAAATGATGGTTGTGAAGAGTAGCCAATGCAACATTGCTCTTGTTCATGGGCACATTGTTGTGCAAAAGATGCACCCCTTTGGTTAATTTTCCTCTTCCTCACAGGTTCTTGTAACTGTTTCGGCAGGCTGGAATAGTACACGCCAGTTATTGTGACACCATTATCCTTGTAATTGATCAGCAGGATACCCTCTGTATCTCAAAATACAGTAGCCATAATTTTTTCCAGCTGATTGCAACACCTTGAACTTCTTAGGGGGTGGCTTGCCCTTTTCGTTCCACTGCATGGACTCCTGCTTTGACTCAGGCTCATAATTATGGACCCAAATTTCATCTGCAGTGACAAGCTGGTTTAAAACTTTATCTTTGTTGTCTCTGCAGAGGTCCCAAAACTGTCATTAACACTTGACATGCTGTTGTTTTTGAAGCAGTGTGATCACTCTTGGTATCCATTTGCACTGACTTTTGACATCCTTAGATGCTGATGAAGAATATTCAAAATGATTTTAGGAGATGCTCCAACCATTTCTGAAAGGTGCTTTTTATTCAATTTGGCATCTTCCACTACAAGTTTTTCAATTTTTTGACAATGTCTAAGGAAGAGACCTCACCAGGGAATACCAGAGCCAGGTTGTCTTTAATTGACCCTGCCTTGCCTGAAAAGGCTAGGCCATGTGTAAACCATGGTTTTCCCAGGGCAACAGTCCCCATAAACTGCTAATAGCTCTTCCAAAATAATTTGAGGTGTTTTTCCCTTATATTATGAGGAACTTACTCATGACACAAAATTCAATTTTATCCGTACTAGGGGTTTTCTTCACATTTGATGAGCTTCTTCAGCAATATCTGAAAGAACACGGGTGCAAGTAGACTGAAATTTGACACATACTTGTGTACTAAGTCACATAATCAAACCCTGTGCACTAGCGTTCCTACCTCTGAGATAATCCCCTCATTCTGTAATTTTTTTGACTATCCCTTGAAAGTTATAAGCAAATGTGCTAGTCTGAGTGGCCTCGGTTAGCCACAATAACAAATGACACCCATATCCTATTAGTTTATTTCAAAAAGTAAGCACATTCCATTAATTGGCATATTTATGTTTTATAATCAGCATATATCAGCTCAAGGTTTTTCTCTTGGTTATTTTGAAAAAAGGGTACAGGGATATTAATGTTTGAGGATACGGCATACATTATGTCTCATTAATCTTCACTGGGCAATTCAAAATGCCCTCATTATAAACAACCTAAAATCGAGCAGTTCCATGTTTGCAGTGCAGCATGATGAAAATATTTAGTAGTGACCAGTGGGTGGACTATGATAGTCACTAATGCTTTACAACAAACATTTCTCTCTCTGCCTCCTAGGCACTAAATAGGACCGCACCCTTTGAAGTTAGATACCATGGATGGCTTCCATCAATGAAATGTGAGTAAAAGGGATATTGAGGCAGAAGTTTAAAGATTCAATGAACAATTTTATACTTTTTCCTTTTCTTTCTTATAATGTTCCAGGTAAATCCATCAACCTGGATCTAGAAGTGAGAATAACAGAGGTGAGAGTCTTAGACAACATTTAATAAACATGTGAGATGAGTGAGAAATTTTTCTTAATTTTTAGAGTTATGAAATAATTGTTTTGTGCTATTACTGTAGAATAATTTGCATATCCTGAATTACTCAGGGTATAACATAAAATAGCTATGAATGATACAGTAAGTCCTCATTAACATTGTTGGTAGTTTCTTGGATCTGTAGTGAAATGAAATAGCAAAACCAATGTTAGCATAGGCTGATTGATATAAAAGAATATTAAATACCTATGGTACCTCAACAATGTTATAATGAATAATTGTTGAACAAAATGCCATTATTTGAGGATCAGCTCAATTTGACCAAACATAAAATGAAAAGTAGAAACGTTAATTATTATTTAATAATTTGCTTCCTTGGTTTGGAAATAGAAAACTGAAATCTTTTCTCCTGTACTAAAATGTCAAGTTTAGACTGTTTCAAATTGTATTACGTAGTGTGAAATTGATCCCTTTTAGAGAATTGTTTTATCATTAAAACTAGCAGCTTACAACAATGGATACTTATAAACTAGCAGCTTACAACAATGGATACTTATAAACAGCAATAAGATCTTACTTAGCACAGTGTTCTTTTTTTAAACAAAAAATTACCATGCACAGAACCTATTTTTGGAAATATCACTATAATTAAATTTAACTAAACTTTATACAGGCTTCTCCTGACTAGGCCTTAAATGTCTCTTAAATTATCATCTTTATTGATGATAAATATATCATCAATAATTTTTAGGGTATTTTCTTTAAAAACCTGCAATCACAAACACTTTTGATGCCCATTTCAGAGCTAATTACATTTTCCTTAAAGCCCATTGCGAGTTTTAAAAACCAGGAATGTCTTTCTCAAGGACCTGGAAGCCATCATTTTAAGATGTAATCATCGAGGGAAATAGCTAGCTTCCTTATCTCCCAGTATCTGTTGAGAAGGTAGAAGTCTAACATTCTTGGGTGCCAATTATCTGACATAGATGGTCTAATACCGGAGGAAAAAAAAAATATTTGGAAAGTTGGGACTAACTCAATGTGCTTGACATCCCTCAGCTTCCTCCCAAACGTCCTCTAATACTTGTCCTCTGGTTAATCCCAGCCTTTTAAACCCCTCCCATCAATGTGGTTCACACTGCATTCTGGCCTCTTTTCTCTGTTGCAAGAGCCTTGAATAAAGTCTGTCTGATGCAACTTTTTCTTTTACTATATATTATTAACTAGCAGATTGCAGTTCAAAACTCTATCACCCTATTTTTACACTGTCGATAGTAATGTAGCAATACATAGTTGCCTGGTAAAAACTCCTCATATTTTTCCTCATTTAAAGCCATTACCAAACAATAAGCAAAATGGGAAACAAGAAAAATGGGAAACAAAAACTCCCAACATTTATTAAACTGGTAAATACCTATAACTGTAAACTTCAAATATTTTAAGAAAAATGAACAATTGCAACGAATATTTGACCAGGATAAGAAAGGGAACTCAGAAAATTTGCCCAGAAAATGTGCTGAACACATAAGTCAAGTACTTTCTGGGGGCAAAACTTGCTTATTATGTATGACCTAGAGTATATTTGTATATCTGCCATACATAGCTTTCAGCAGAATTGTTCCAGGCTCACCTACTCCAAAACATTCTCCCTAATATATATTGTAAGTAGCAGTATGGTCTCTTTGGTATATGATATTTTACCAATGAAGTTAAGGTAGCTATATACTACCATTAATAGGTAAACTTGAATTGTGTATTTAAAATAGCCACATTTGACTATTTAAAGTCTGATTTGGGAACATTATTTTATTTCTGGGAAACAATGTCACAATTGAAAAATGGGTCAATGGTTATTTGGGTAAATGAGATTTTCAAAGCTTGCTCCCACCATTGATAACTACCAAATTTAATTATGTGTAAATATTTTTGCAAAAAGCATATATTTAACTTTCAGTGTTACTTTAAAAAATTAAAAGCTGTTAGTGATTTACTAAAAGCTTTTGGTGAATAATTTCAGGCATCTCTTCTACATCACATATTATTAAACCATTTAATTTACATATAATATAGCAGAATACAGTTTATGAATCTAATTCATCAAGTAAAACTTTGAACTGTCTGTGGTAGTTAATTACTTTAACTAGGATGTAGTAATTTTAATGTAAATTAGCAAACAGTGAATGATGCAATTAATATCTTAAGTATCTTTACAAAATGTCACCGACTCAGATTTAAAAAGTAATGATATATAATGCAAGAACTTCTATGGTTAGGCTAAGTTTAAATACATGAAAATTTTAAGGTGTGTCATGATACACATAAAAATTTTCATCATTGTCACAAGTAATCTGGTTAGTTAACCATATGCTGTTTGTGACTGGATTGTTGTAACTGTGAAAGTAAAGAACTTGTAAGTCAAGTTTTTATACAACTTGATCTTTGCATTCTAAATATATCATCAATAATTTAAGCAAAAATTAGACTTACATTTGCATATACTTGTCTGCTCTATTCAAGAGACTATCTTTTATAGTCCTACTGTAAACAAGCTTCTGTTACTAGGACGTAAGCATCGTGGTGGAAAGAGAAAACCCCTTTATATCTACCCTGAAATTTGTATGTCAGACAGCTATAGTTCAAGAGAGGATCCTCTGCCCAACACACAAACATATTAGAGAGATTTATGTATCAGTGTATCTGAAGATGGGAATATTGGAATGAGAAAAGAAGGGAATGGAGATAAGGATAGAGATGATGGTCACAAATACAGTTTGGGGTCCCCTGTGACACCAGCTGCCGACTCACAGCCATACCTCTTTTTGTGTTCCCATTGTGGCAGAACTGGATAGAAGCAATGGAAATGCCTCAGATAGCAGAGCGTGGCAGATGGCCATTGGTAACAAGGAGACAGCAACAGGTGCCCCATCACATCCCACTATGTGTGATTCCCTGAGACCAAGGCAACTCAGATATACAGGGAATGCCCATGAGCCTACTGAGATCCTGGAAGTTCCAATTGTTTAGGTAAGAAAATACAAAAGGAAGACCTCTACTTACTAACCTGCTGAGTTGTTAAGAGCAAAACAGTACTTAGAAAGAAAAGAGTTCATTACCTCAAATGAGCAGGCAGAGAAACAATCCAGAAAATACTATAAATACTATAAATAACAAGGTAGCACAGAAATAAACTGAAGTCTCCAAAAAATAAATTCAAAGACATGGTAGACTGTGATTTAAATGACAGAGAATTCAAGAGTGCATGAAAAAAAACTAAATGAGACACAAGAAAGGTAGTTCAATGATCTCAGAAGAAAACTAATGAATAAAAGGAATACTTTATCAAACAGTTTGAAACTGTATAAAAAGAACCAAGCAGAAATTCAGTAGCTGAAGAACTTAAAGAGATGAAGAGTACATTAGAGAGCACTGGAAATAGAGCAGACCAGATGGAATAGAGAATTGGCATACTCAAAGAAAGAAACCTAATGACTTAGGTGGAAGAAGAGAGAGAACTAAGAGTTAAAAAAACAACAACAACTCAATGAGAATCATCTGACTCCATTAGAAAGAGCAATGTAAAGATAACAGGTATACCAAAAGAAGGAGAGAATGGAGAACTATTCAAAGAAATAATCAATGAGAAATTCCCAAACCTATGCAAAAAGCTCGGAATTTGAATACAAGAAGCTAATAGAAGGCCTAATTATCTTAAAATTAAGATAACTCTAAGAAACATTATATTAAAACTGTCAATAATTAGTGACAAAAAATTATCAATCAAGGCAATCAGGGAAAGAAAAAAAAAAAAGCCATAACCTACAAAAGAAACCCCA
>PVKE010020709.1:0-27241 GCA_004027555.1 Craseonycteris thonglongyai | reverse complement strand
TGACTGATTCCCATACTGAAGACTCATTATTATTATCTTTGTCAGGATATACACCTAATTATGATTCCTTGGTTAGAGACATGCAAACTCAGTCTTCCCATTAATGTTAAGGCAACAAAGTAAATTCTAAATCTGTCTTTATCTGTAGCTACTTTGAATTAATAAATATTGTTAATAACTATCCATGTTCTTTTAATTCTCCTGGACGTGAGTTTTTTGGCCCTTTAAATAATTATTGTTGTTGTTTTTTACGTAGGTAGATAAGCCGTATATCTATATTTCAGTACGAGGTGTACTCAGCGAGCTATTGATAGATTAGCAAAAAGTAAGTCATATTATTCTTTCATGATAAATTTTCCCAAAAAAAAATTGGCCCAAAAAAAAACACAACACAAAAGTGAAATATTGAAATCAAATTATCAGCCATACTGTGCATTTTTTATATATTTTTATTTATTTATTTTTATTTTTGACAGAGAGAGAGATACAGAGACAGAGACAGAGAGAGAACTGAACTGGGGGAGCTCCCAGTTCAGCATATGGTTCCGCACGGGCCGGGGCCGGGATTCGATCCCTGGTCCCTGGCGCTGCAAAGTGAGCGCTTAACCCACTGAGCCATCCCGGCTTCCCCATACTGTGCATTTTTATAACAACTTTTTCATATTTACGAACAAATAGTACAACTTATACATTGCAGTTGATAAAAAAATTAAATTGCATTTTAAGTTAGTAAAAATCTATCTTGAAAAAGTGTCGGAAAATCGAAATTTTTAGGTACTGCATGTACGGAATGCTGCTATCAAAAGTTGGGTCTGGAAATTTATTTTCTTTATGAGCCTATATCTCGAAAACTTAATAAGTGATTTAAAAAATAAAAAATAGTTTTGAACATATATTTTACTTATCTACCCATACCTCGCTGGAATGTACCTTATACTGAAACACAGTGTATAAACATAGTGTGCATTTCACACCCCTTCTTCCCCCTTAGACTACGCCTATGACAAGTCGATCACGAGACACTTTTAAGATAAATAGTAGATCTTATATACAGAAATGTTGGCCAACCCTGCCTTATACCACAATAGACTGTTTATTCCCCCTGCCCCATTGATGTAGTCTTAAAGAGAAAGAAGTGAGACTGAGGTACCTTTGCCCTCCCATCCCTTTTTTAAGTCTCCATAATATGGATTTTAGACAAATTTTCATGGTAAAAAAGTGGTATAGAGTGATTAACATCACAAATTGCAAAATAGAGGAGAAACTGATGATTCAACGCTGCTAAGCTCCAGGTAGTGAGCTGGGGCTGTGCAGGTACCTGCCAAGATCCAGTCAGTCTGCCGGTCAGCACACGGGGTCTGCCTCACGTAATTCCTTCCATGCACACTGAATTTTACCCCAATCTTTTGGAGAAGTGAGGAGAATTTTTCCTTTGTATAGAAGTGTAAAGGTACAAGAGTTCATTGAAAAATAATTTTTTAAAAGGAATGAAAAAAGCCAGAATACCTCTGATTATTTCAATGGATAAGCTAAGGGCCTTAAGCAAATACTACTTCTTATATTTATCTCACTACAGAAGTAATACAGGTAGCAATGTATCGATGATGGAATATAAAGTCAGTAAATAAGTCTAAAATGTTACTATCTGGGAATTAGCACTTTTAATATTCTATAATATTTACTTTTGGCTTTTATATGGCCATATGTATGTATAAACAAAATTATGATGATACCATGCAAAAAAATTACCACTAGACACACATAAAAATGTCTGTGAGGGATGCCAGGAAAATTCAACAGGTTGAGCACTTGCCTTGCAACTGCGAGTTCCGGGGATCGAATCCTGGACCCGGCCCATGCAAACTCACATGCTGAACTGCAGCACAACTGGTAACTGCCAGGACGGAGGTGAAGGTTTTTGCCTCCCATGCGGGAGGCCCCCAGTTCAGTTCCACCCTACACAGCCAAACATCCACCTATGTGGAGTAAAACTATGTCAAAACTAACTATGCACAACTATGGAGAGTGCTCTGGACCTTCCCTCCTTCTTTCCCTTTCTGTCTCTCTCCCGTTCTCTCACAGCAATAAAATAAATTTTTTTTTTTAAAGTCTTGTGATCAAATCCTCAGAAATATGTTTATTAAGTTTAGCATTCATAATATGTTGTTTAAATAATGCCATATTCTTGTTTTTATTCATTTGATTGCTAGTGAGGATTGATAATTTCTGTTATTTACATAATTCTTAATTTTCATATTTTAAGATTTCTTTTAGAAAATCAAGCATTCTGTTTAGTCTTTTCTAGTAACTTAAGCTAATCAGTTTTTACATAGTATGCTTAAATCACATGCAACAATAGATAATATAGATTACCCTCTATATGACACATTGGAGTTTAGGATCCATATGTAATATTATTAGTTGCCAATGAAGGGCAATAATATAGTATTACACTTTTTCCCATTAAATTTATGTTAAATTGTTTTATTATTTAAAATAAACTTCCCCAAATTAGAAACACTCATTTCAAAAGTTAGATACATAAAAATGTATTTCAAAAGTTAAATATATACAAATGCGTTTAATAAAATGTAAATTTCCCTATTACCTCCCAAAACTACTCATCACAGCTCAACAATTTGTATAATACAGATAAAAATATACAATAGGGTGATCACAAATGGGTCATAATATAATAACTTTTGAAACTTGCTTTTTCACTTAAGAATATATAATATCTGACTCTGGGTGGTGAGCACAATGAAACATATAGATAATATAATGTAGATTGTACACCTGGAACCTATGTAATTTTCACTAACTAATGCCATCTCAATACGTTTAACAATAAAAAAATAATAAAAATAAAAAATATATAATATCTTATCATATCAGTACCCATAGAACTACCTTATTCATTTTATTGGCTTAATGAGATTATAAAATTTTGATGTGCAATTTTTTGGCTTTGTTTTTAGTGTTTTAATGTTATATGCATTAAAACAACAGTAATCATAATTATGCATCTGTCTTTTGGCTTTGGGAAGGTATTTTGGTAAGAGAGAGTTCTGGAAGTGGAATTGCAGATTTACGCTGAAAGTGTGAAATTTTTAAGTTACTGCTAGATTGACCTCTGAATGGATTTGCCAGTTTAAAGTCTTATCGAGAGTATATGACAGCACTAATTTCTCTATGTATTTTCAAACCTGGCTATTATCAGTGTTTTTAGAAATGTTGGCATCTAATAGCATCTTTTTTAAAATGTGTACGTTGTTAGTAAGGTTTCACACCCTTTCCCAGCACAATCTCTTTATATATGTTAAGGTATGTGTCTTTATTTTTTATAAACTTTTATAATAAATTTCTAATTTTACTAGCTTATAGTCAGAGAATATGCTCAGAAATACACTTATCTGCCCCCATAAAAGTGAAATCCTAGGGCTGTATCTTTCTGCCATCCTGGCAATTCAGCCTGGTGTGTACTGACATTTTGAGCAATTGCTATGACCTAGAGTTGCTGTGGAAGGAATTGTATACTGTTCCAACCAACCAAACAAAAACAAAATACCCACTTGTGTTTCATGGGTGCTTAACAACCTCTATTTTTCATGCATTGTGTTCACATGTCCATATAATGTTTGCACAATACACACACACGCAATCTTTGAGCTAACCAACCATCTATTCTTATCTCCCTATCTCCTAATCTCTAAAAAGATTTCCTGCCTAGATGCAGAACTTTTCCTTCTTACATCTCCTATTATGTGTTTATCTGGTAATTATTACATTTCTTAAGCCTATGTCCTTATAACAATATTCAAACTTCAGAATCAAAATAAAGACAAAGTACAGAATGTTGTTTTATTTCTGTTATGTATAAAACCAATCTCATTCAACTGACACGCTAGAAAAATATGAGGTTACCTATATAATATAACTGAATAGGCAACTTTTATTGAAATTAAAAATAAAATGTTTGCTAAGCACAGGGTGCTGTGCCAAACATTAATAGATTGAGAATGGGGATGAAGATACAGAAATGAATTCAGAGGCAACTTATCTACCTTCCAGGAAATCATTGTTCATTGAAAGAACAATATAGATGAAGGAATTACTGTAATCATATGCACAGAAGCTGCTGATTGCTACTACTTATTGAAAGTTACTATGAACTATGTCTTATGCCAGTGACTTGCATATAAAATCTTAATTAATATGCACAAATGCAAAGTAGTTATTATTATTCTTATTTTGCAGATGAAAAAATATGAGATCAGTGATCTTAATGTCTGTAAGATCACATAGCTAGAGTGAGGGGGATGTACAATCCTTTTTGTTTGTTTGTTTGTTTGATTTTGTTTGTTTTGTTTTTGAGGCTTGGAACCATTTCTGTAGGGATGCTTATTGAAAAGAAATGACTGAGGAAACAGGGATGGCTCAGTGGGTTAAGAACTCGCTTTGCAGTCCTGGGGACCAAGGATCAAGGATCGAGGATTGAATCCCAGCCCTGGCCCGTGCGGACCTATATGCTGAACTTCCTATGCAGGAAGCCCCCAGTTCAATTATCGCTTCACCCACCTCCCAGTTTGGCCCCTGGCTCAAGGGGTCGTGCCTCCAATGTGAGAGGCCCCCAGCCCAGATTCTACCTTGCGCAGCCCCCTGCCCACCTGTGTGGAACGAAACCATGTCAAGGACTGATGATGTACAACTGTGGAGACTGCTCTGGACCCTCCCCCTTCTCCCTTTCTCAGTCTCTCTGTCTATGTCTCTTTCTGTCTCTGTCAAAAACAATAAAATAAATCTTTAAAAGAATAAAAAAATAAAAGAAATGATTATTCTAAATGGTGGTGTTACTTGGGAAGGTGCCTTTGAAGGCAGCCTTAACACTAAATCTTAAAAGAGGAATAGACTTTCCATTGACCTGGTGTTTAGTCAAGGCATTCTAGGCACAGAGAACAGACTGAGCAAAATTCCAGAAGCAAGGCGGCAGGAGTTCAGGGAATTTGGGTGATTTAACATGGCTATAAAGACGGGAAAGGAATGAGGACAGAGAAAGTTACAGCTTTTGAGGTTGGGTGGGCAGAATATCAGAGTGTGTTACTCACCCAGGAAAAATATAATTGGAAAATCTTGCCATTCTGAGCTTTTTCAAAGATGACAGCTAAATCAGCTTGCATAACTGCAAATAAAACCTACCCACCTGCTTAGTTTCTAATGCAATTAACTGAAAGTTGTGTCTTCCTACACACCACTTTATAACTAATTGGACCTATCCCAGATAGTAGTTTCACAGAAGTTATAGCCAACATAAAAAGCTCCTTTTCACATTAACGTTCTACTGTCTTTCTGGTCTTGTGAGTTTCTAAGCAATTTTTTTTTCTTGTTCTTTTGTTCCTTCTCACAGACTTGCATAAATGTTCATCTCATCATGGACTTGAGGAGAGTGTGTGGGTGGCCAATGGCATATATAATGAAAGTGAGTTTTGAGGATGGAGTTTCAGGCAATCCTACCAACTTTGCTCTTTAGTAAAATGTAGTAGTAACTCTACAGTCTTTGTGGGGTATAAAAATTTAAAACAAATTTGCAGCATCATATCCATATTATTATCAATGTGACACTAGCTTATTGTGCAATTTGCAAAGCGTATTCACATCTGTAATTCAATAAGTTTTATCCAACGTTTCTAGTGCAATTGCATTTACTTACAAATGTCTAATGCAAGATCGCACATGCAAACACCTTTGTATTACTTGTTTTGAAGAAAAGTATTTACATTATGAAATAATAACTTGATAATCTTAGTAAGTATTAATAAACTAATCAGCAAAATACCACTATGCAAGTCATTTAATGTACACTTATTTGTAACTTTTAAAGATTTATTTTTATTGTTTCTTGACAGAGAGAGACAGAGAGAAGGGGGACGGCCCAGAGCAGTCTCCATAGTTGACAGCATTAGTTTTCCATATAGTTTCACTCCACAGGTGGGCATGGGGCTACACAGGGCAGGAATTGGGCTGGGAGTCTCCTGCATGGGCCCTGGCAAGAACTGAGTTGGGGGCACAGCCCAGTTCAGCATATGGATCCACGTGGGTAGGGGCCGGGATTCGATCCTTGGGTCCCAGGGCTGCAAAGCAAGCGCTCAACCAGCTGAACCATCCAAGCTTCCCCTATACATTTTAATATAAGGTATTTAACACAAATTGTATGTGGTCACTGTTTATTTTCTATAGATATGAATACACACACACACACACAGAGCACAGCAAAAAAGCCTGAAAACCCTTGAAAGTTAACAATAACTCAACACACAATAGATGAAATCAGGTAAGTGAAAAATATACTTAGCAATAAAATCTTTTTTGAGGTCCTAAAATCAAGAGAAAGAACAGGGCTGTTGTTTAACCAATTGATTGGTTATTGGTTAATAAAGTTAAATAATTAAATTGTTATGATTAGGGGAAGCCAGGATGGTTCAGCAGGCTGAGCACTCATCTTGCAGCCCTGGCGTCCAAGAATTGAATCCTGGCCCCTGCCCTGGCCCGTATGGACCATATGCTGAACTGGGGTGTGCAACAGTTCGCTTCTCACTGGGGAAAACCCCCTATGTTGGAGGCCCTCGGTTTGGCTCCCCATGCAGGAGGGCCCCTGCCAGGTCCTGCCCTGTGCAGCCCTGCACCCACCTATAGAATGAAACTATAGAAAACTAATGATGTGCAACTATGGAGACTGCTCTGGGCCCTCCCCCTTCTATGTATCTCTCTCTGTCTCTGTCTCTCTCTTCAAAAATTTTTTAATTAAAAAATTTTTAATTGTTAGTGTTAGACAGAGTATAATAGATCATTCTGAAGGTAGGTAGTTCAAACCAACAAACAACCACATAAACAAAAACCCATAAAAACAGAGAGGCAAACATTAGCAATACTTGATTCTCACTTTTAAGATCTACTTTCATCACAACTTTCCAGTACATAATACAGTATTATCAATTATAGTCACCATGCTGTACATTAAGTTTCCATAACTTATTCATCTTATAGTTGGAAGTTGTACCTTTTGACCAACATCTTCTCATTTTCCCCACTCCCAGCCTCTGGTAACCACCATTTTACTCTCTGTTTCAATGAATTTCGCTTTTTTAGATTCCACAAATAAGTGAGAACATATAGTATTTGCCTTTTTCTGTCTGACTCATTTTACTGAGCATAATGTTCTCTGAAGGTCCATCTTGTCACAAAGAGCAGGATTTTCTTCTTTTTATGGTTGAATAATATTCCATGTGTATATGTAGGCCATACTGTCTCTGTCCATTCATCCACTGATGGAGACTTTAAGTTGTTTCCGTGCCTTAGCTATTGTGGTTATTGCTGCAAAGAACATAGGAGTACAGGTATGTCTCCAATAACTTGTTTTCACTTCCTTTGAATGCATACCCAGAAGTGGGATTGCTGGATACTTGGCAGTCCTGTTTCTTTGTTTGTTTTTTTCTTCTGAGGAACCTCCACACTATTTCCATAAAAATAGTGCCAATTTACATTCACACCAACAGTGAACAAGGGTTCCCTTTTCTCCACAACCTCTCCAACACATTTGTCTCTTATCTTTTTTATAATTGCCATTCGACAGGTGTGAGGTGATATCTCATTGTGGTTTTGATTTACATTTCCCGGAATTCATAACGTTGAGAATTTTTTCATGTACCCGTAGGCCATTAGTATGTCTTTGGGAAAAATATTTATTCAGCTGTTCTGCCCATATTTTAATTACATTGTTTGTTTTTCTATTCCATTGCCTAAGTTCTTTATATATTTTGGATGTTAGCCCCCTTATCAGATAGCTTTTTTAAAGATATTTTCTCTCATTTCATAAATTGCCTTTTTATTTTGTTGATTTATTTGCTGTGCAGAAGCTTTTTAGTTTGATAAAGGCCCACTGGTTTAATTTTACTTTTTAGCTTGCACTTGTTGCAATTTTTGTCTTATTCAAAACATTAATGTCAAGACCAACGTCAATGTTAAGGAGTTTTTAAATGTTTTCTTCTAAAAGTTTTACATTTTCAGGTCTTATATTTAAGTGCTTGATTCACTTTGAGTTAATTTTTGTGAATGGCATAAGGTAGGGGTCCAATTTCACTCTTTTGCGTTGGGGTTTTTCAGTTTTACCAACACCATATCGGTATTATTAATATATCCTGTGAGGTTGGTTATCATGAATCCAACTTTGAAAGTTCCTGGTTCCTTCTGTCAAATTCAGGTTTCTGAGGCTATAGCTGAAAAATCAGTCTCTTACATATGTAAGTAAAATGCACCATACCTCTTGGCAATCAGTAGAGTAGCTTTTCTCTGGTATAAATTTTGCTATTATCTTCTTTTTTTACTATTTAATAGCACTCAACATTTTGCCTCTAAATGGTTTCTTATATAAGTAGGATATAGACAAATTATCAGATGTTTCTATATGTCCCCCAAAAACATGAATTTTGAAATTGAAATTAGCCGGGAAAAAATGGTGAATCAGTGAAGAGTCGTATGAATAAAACAGGCTGTTGGATAACATTAATGACAATAAGAATATCAGCAGAAACTGGTATTTACTGAGCTAAGCTTACTGCTTTAAACAGTTTGTGTGGGTTCATTGATTTCTCCCACAAACTCTATGAGGTCAGGATTACAGTTATATATGGATTAGGTGAATGAGGACTATACACGTGATGTCACTTGTCTGTGATCTAGCTATGTCTTCCCTCATAGGAGCCTGAACCAGGATTTGAATCAAGGTCTGTCTCCTAAAGAGACAGAGCTCTTGACTATTGACAGATATTGCCTTGATCCCCAAAATTAGTGACACACAAAATTTCCACCAACTGTGAAATCAGAATTAGAAATGTTCTAATTGTTAGGTACTACGTAAGACCAACTATTACTGTATGCATCCACACTCAAGGCCAGGTTAGCCTACTCTAGAATCAGAACATTGTCCACAATGCATGCTGTTTTATTAAAGTTTTGCATTAAACACCAGAGACTAAAATAATAGATACTGGAACTGAGGCTCAAAGAAATAAAATGTATTTAAGCACAACACTTAGGAAGTAACAGAGCACAAATTTTAAATGAGATCTTCTGAGCTGAAGGCTGCATACCGGTACATTCTTAGCTGTCTCCCTGTTTGGAAACCAAAGATTAAGCATTAAGCTATATAACAATTTTCACACTAAGGGTACAATTTGGTGATGCATCTGTTAAGAAAAATAGAAAATAGAATAGAACTAGTAGTTGGGAAGATACCACTAACAGGCATAAGATAATCAGAGAATAACGTAATTCCATATAATTAAGTGCTGAGTTATTTATTAAGGATGAAGAAATTCAGAAGAGACTTCATGTGAGCTGGTATATTCAGGAAAGAGGTGGCACATGAACTGGAGAACGTGGAAGATGAACAGCAGGTGGAGAACATTCTTAAAAGAAGTCACGAAGAGAAATATTTTTAGTTATTTTTGTGAGGGAGATAAAGGAATATATTCTGGCCCAAGCTGAGAGTTTGTGTTGAGAAATGGAGAGAAATCTGGTGGCTGAATTAGCTTAGGCCCAATTATGGGAATTTTTTAATGTTTAATTTTGTTTTACTCATACATCTACATAACTTTACGTAAATGCATGAATGTGGTTATACATACACTTGCTTCTGAATGTATCATCATTTTTTTTAGCTTCCCTTTCTTCCTTTCCCTTCTATCCAGCCATATTAACCCACTCAACCATCCATGTTTGTAACTTAGTATGTAACTTTCTATATATTTTCTCCCGGTTCAAATAATCAGACTTCACAGTAGGACAAATCATAATTCATCATATTGCTGGGTATGAGTTGTGTTTTCAGTGTTTTGAGACCAAGGTCAATGGTACAATAAACACCCTGACATATAGGTCATTATTTATGGCTGTGTTGTTTGGATAGACTTCATGGACATGGATTATTAGTCAAAATTGGCTGTAATTCTTCACAGTTTCAAAGCAATGTAAAGGAAACCTTTCTATAAGATTCCATATAAAAAAATAGGTATCATGTCTTCTTTCCATTTTTGCTAATATGAAGAGCTTAAATGTATGTATATCTTGTCATTTTAATTTATATTTCCCTGTTTAGCAAAGAAAATGTTTTTCCCATTTTAATAGTTTACTTATGACTTTTTAGACTTAGGATCAGATAATGTGGTCCATAAACGCTCTACATTTTTCTCTTTTTTTTTTTTCTGTTCTGTTTTTATTTTCCTTCCTTTGTTGTTGTTGTTGTTGTTTATCAATCTAGGTTCAATCAGAAAGGCAGAATGAGAAATACTTTAAGGAATATAGATTTATTATAGGAATAAGGACTTACCCAATTGTAGGAGTATTTGGATAATAATGGTTCAAGAACAGATGTTGAAGCATCAGAAGAGAGGCACTCACCCGCCTCTCTGAAGCACTAGTGTGGCCAACAATTCAGAGCTTATTAAGGAAGTTTGAGTGGGGCCATGGGAGGGAGTTCTGGTCACACAGCCTATGGAAAGGCTATTATGGCCTCTCTATCTGCTGGTGGCATGTCATTTCTATGAGGGAAAAAGAGCTGAACATCATACCAGGAAGAATAAGAGCTAGCTAGGTAGGATCTGTCTGTACTTCTGTGTCATTCTCTCATTGCCTCTAAACACAATGACCTTCAGAGTGCTGTGGCTCTTCCCTTCAGCATTCTTAATCGTGCACAATTTCTCTTTTCATAAGGTTTAACCTGGTGTTGTATATGATTATAGCTTAGTGAAGTTAGTATGAAACAGATGCTACAAAGCACATGATCAATGTTGTAAATGTCCACAAAATACAAAGATAACATGTATTTATAACCTGTTAAATGAAGTTCATTGATTGTAGTAAGTCATCTGGACCTTTATTCATTTGTTTCCTTTGGTCTACTGTAGTCTTTAAATTGTCAGAGACATATATATTACCTTCCATTACAATTACAATCAATAATTTCTTGATTGTCTAATAGTTTTGCTTTTGTACTCAAAGTCATATGGTTTGATGTACAAAATCTATGAATATATATCTTGATTTTAATCAAATATGTGACTTTTAGTAAAAATTTAATCAGTTTATATTTGAAATATTGGCAGATGTACTTGATTTTACTTACTCCTTTTTGCTTTGAATGTATTAACTATGTTCATTGTTGAATATACTTTTTTCTCTTTCTCATTTTTCCTGGTTTGATCAAGGTGCAATATATTTCATTTATTTTCTCCTTGGACAAATTACAGTTCTTTTCATATTCATTAAATATTACATTATTTTGCACTTATCTGATTTCTTGTTCTCATAATCAGGTGCTTTAAAACAATTTGTTTTGTCTATTAAAGTACACGCTTCTATTTGCCTCTTGTTTGATTCCCTCCCCAATAAAAAAGGTCTTTAGATTATTTTTACTTTCCACTTTCCCATTCTCATTCTCTCATCTCTCATACTCCTGCAACACTTTTATTTCCACCACTCCCACTACCTGGATTTTTTGAGAGAATTGATAAGTAACGAGAATTTACTTTATATTATTTCCTTTTCTTTCAATATCTATTTATAGCTCTTACAATAAGTATCCCCAGAAAGAGTATTTTATACACATGTATTTAATTAGATATATAAATAAACATTTTATACTACTATATTTTACTCTTTATTTTTAATTTGCACTCTCTCTTTTGATTTGTCATTTTTTTAAATTTAGTACAGTCTTTCATTAAGTGTTTAACCAAACATATTATATGTTATATATTCCTCAAATTATTTCAAATCCTCAAATGTCTTCCTATACTTGAGAATATATTATGTGTTGTTTAGTTATGTGATTCTGAGGTGAAGTAATCTTTACCATCAATCTAAAGAAACTATTCTACCTTCCAGCACTACAGATTAAAAAATCTGGTGTCGTCTTTCTTCTGTTTTCTTTAGCCAAGATTTTACTGATTCCCAACTGACAAAGTCTAATTTGGGGATTGTAAAATACTTGTATAGTCACTAGAATTAACAGGAAAATTTTTTTGAAAGGAACCATATGCAATTCCCTGTTTTTATTGTGTAAAATAAAACACACTTTCTCCCAAATGTTCAATCATTGTTTTTACAATAAAATACCACAAACTTGGAAGACTTGGAACTGGGTTTATATAATCCTTTGCTATCCTTAAGTAATTACAAAGATGTAATGTGTCTTCTGAAATAAAGTTTGTAAAGACTAAAAATATATATCCTCACTGAATTTGGCACATAGATTTCAAGTATATATTTGTTAAATGTACAAAAAGAAAATATGTAGCTGTCTCCTATGACGTGTAGAAATTATAAGGAGGAAGAAAAACCTTATATAATTTAAAGTGTGATTTACTGCATGTTTTTTAAAGGTACATGATGTGATCTATCAGTGATAATACTAGTAGATTCTTTAGGTTTACTTTCATGACTACAAAGACTATATATGATACATTGATTATTGATACATAAATAGTTTCAAGTTGCCAATATTGATTTTTAAATAAATTTAATGATGTTTCATTAGTTAAATGATTAATCCAATAATATTTTTATCTTATAACTTTTATTTTGGCAAATGTTTTTCTCTTGATCACAGTATAGTGTTTAAATTCAGACTTCACTCACACTCAGATTTCAGATCCTGTGAAATCCTCTCTGAGCAGACAAGAATCCTAAGATATGAGGGGTGTGTCTATTCCATGAGCCTTATTACAGATGAGACACCTTGGACCAAGAAGGCAAAGTTATTTTCACACTCGTTGACAGCATGCCAGTTTATACACAAAGATAAGTGTGTAGATTCTCACTCCCCAAGCAATGCCTTCCTTCCATGTTTCTCTGCTAAGTTAAAATGGTGGCTTCCATTACCAAGTACTGATCTTTTTTTATTCCCCATTTCAAATCTGAGCTATCATTGGGTTAAAATGGTACAATGATATTTTGTATCCAGATGATTTATAAATACTTGTTATCATTTTGTATGTCTTTTTTGCATTTATTTTTCTAACATAAGTAATACATATTTGATGGATAAGGTGATGCAAGTCAGAACATAAGGTCCCTTTAGGAATGAATGCAGACTGAAGTTAAAATATTGGTAACCAAAGTGAATAAAATTTAATTCACCCTTATCTCCCCAATGCAGACTTAGCTATATTTTAAGTTGTATCATTACAGATATATCTCTGCATATATAATTTTTCCAAAAATTGATCTCACACTGCAATCATCTTTGTAGTCTGTTTTGATTAATAAAAATGTATAAAGAGGCTTTTTTTTTGCACTAAATAAATATCTACACACATTGTCTTTCTAAAGGATTGTTTAGTGTTACATTGTTAATCTCTTTGGAAGAATAATAGGCCAGCAGATGTATCCCTTGCTACAGCTGGTCTGGTTATGTTCAAATAGAGATCACAGTGTGTTTTTAATCAGTCATTCTAGCCTCTCAGGAATCAAGCATCGATTAGCTCTGAAAAGCAAATAGGTAACTACTAAAGCTGCCTTCATTTTCAACTTCCTATCGGTAAACACCCAGATAACCAGTATAGCAGTGGCCTAGACCACTCACCCAGAAGCAACCAGCTTCCACTAATCATAAAGAACTAGCACTACCACACCCAGATGCCAGCTAGTATCATCTTTGCTCAAAAGCATGGGAATTCACTAAAATGTGACATAGTGACTGATATGACCCAAGTATAAGTTTAAGTGCATACTTACCCCTCCCAACTGAGTAGATATTTCAAACCAATCAAGCATTATTACATTCTTAAATTGAAAAGAAAACACAGCAAAAAGGTCTTTATGAAATCATTTGCCTGAAAGAAATAAATCACAAAGCAATGCAAACTCAAAGTCTTGCGTGTAATTCTTCAGAAGTAATTATTATACTGGACTTTTATTTGAATGTTTTGTTATTAGACTCTTTTGACAAATAAAAAACAGTAGTTGAAGATCATGGATAATCATTTAATCAGTAAATGTGCATTTCATTAGCTTCTATATATCAAATGATCTTTTAGGGACTGTGAGAAATAGAAAAATGAGTCAATACAAAGTCTTCCTTAAAGTAATCCTTCGGAAGTAGCAGAAAAGTATGAGCCAACTTTTAAAAACGTATGGTAGAAACATGGTAAAAATGCTATGAAATGATGTTATTCATATTCCACAGGAATTAGAGAAAGTTAAATCCACATTGATCTGGCTTTATGTCAGGTAGACATGTATAAAGGAAGCCTTCATCCTAGCAATGACATTGCTCTGAGGTCTTGAAGGATGGGGCTGGGAATGAGAAGATTTATGAGTAGGACAGGAGTTCTAGGATGAGGAATTCAAGTGGAAGAAACAGCCACAGCAAAAACAGAGTAACCTATGAGGAACAAAACCGTTGTTGGGTCAGAAGAGTTTCTAAAAACAGTATCTTAGAAACAGGACTAGACTCTGCGGAGAGCAAATCACTCAGCTCCCTGAATGGTAGGACATTGAACATAGACTTGATTTTAGAGGCAGCATAAGAAGCAATATAACTTTTCAGCAGGGGCACAAGATGTACACTGCCATTTAATCCATCGTCACCTATTCTGTCCCACATACCTGCCTTCTCCTGATGCTGTCTTCTTAAGCAAATAATTTTGTGTTCTTGTCTCTTCAAAATACGATGTGGTAAAACCATATTGAGTTGGATTCAAAGAAGGTAGAGGCTCTTCCTTTTCCTCCATGGCTTTCTCTTAGTCTCATACGCATTAGGAATGTCATTTCAGAAGGCTTCTCAGAGCATGCAGTCTAGAAGCAGCAGAACTAATCTGTTGAATTCTGTTGTTGGACTGTCACATATGGCCAGGAACCACAGGCTTTTGCAGAAGCAATTGTTAAATTGTACTCCACCCTCACATTTGCCAGAGCATGTGGTTTTTTGAAAAGCTTGTTTGTGTCTTCTAGAGAATTCATAGCAACTAGAACCAAGAGTGTACTTAATATATTACTATAAATATATAAATATAAAGAAATCTTAAAAATATGAAATATTTTAATATAGTAATATTTGTCTTGGTTTACATAAGAAGACAGTTGCTCAAGGCACTAAACAAGCATTTTTCTTGAAGTCAAACATTTTTAAATTCATTGCTTTCTTTACTTATTCATTAGTAAGCATTTATTAAGCTCATGTGGAAGGAACTATACTGGTCTCTGAAGAAACAGATACTCTACACTCAATCTTCTCTCTAGGAGACCATCGTCTCCCTCTAATAATGTCTCACAAAAAAATCTCTCTCTTTTTCTCTATTCCTTACTCTTTGTAGATAATCCCATTACCAACATTATTTGGCTATTTCACTTTGCCCATTAATACTTTACATAACTGGGTTCTAGAAAGAAAATAACTGTAAAGAGATTTTCTGTTTCTGTATCTGTCTCCATTTAGGCAAAGAGAAACAGATCTGGCAATTTCAATTTCAATTTCAGGATGTAAAGAGGTTGTAACAGAACTCTCTTAGTATCTAGGGAAGCTCACCATTGCCTAGCTGAGAGGCTCATATATCAGTTTATTTTTAAAAATTATTTATATATATATATATATATAGAGAGAGAAGTTTATTATTTATTTAAATATACTTGGTAGGTGATATTATATTAGCTTCAGGTGTACAATATAGTGATTTCACATTTGTATGCCTTATAACGTGATCACTACAGTAAGTCTAGTAATCAAATCACCATGCAAAGTTATCATACTATTACTAACTGTACTCTGCTTCACCTTTTTCACCCATCAAAGGTATAAAAAGCCTCCCAATGGTATAGAATAGAGTCCTTACCTCTCTGGAAAGCAAAAGTTAGCACAGGGCCTGATAAATTAATGACTTGGGAGGACAGAGACAGGTGGTAAGCTGTGGGAGGGCGAATGCAGCAGAAACCTCAACGAGAAAAAAACACCAGGGTTTAAAACTGAAAAGGGAAGAAAAATTGAAACTGTCCAAAGATTGGTATGGAAGGAGTTTAAAGATATATGTGCATAGGAAATACACAATCAATATATATCATTTGTAGCAAATATGAAAATGACAGAAAAATATGGAGGTATAAGAAAAAAAATCAACCTTTATCCTAATGTGCAAAAGTAATTATTCTGGATATTTTCATGTTTCTTTCCACATGTTTTTTTTTTATGTTTGGATAAACATAGTCAAGCTCATACCTTTCAAATATGATAGTAACCATGCTCCCTCATTTAAAAACTAATAAAATATTTCCTCATTATTAAAATTTGAAAATGTTTGAAACCAAAAATATTAAGAAAAATGAGCCCAATAATCACTTTAGTCTTCTTTAATGAGGTTATATAATATTCATTCCTAAATTTCCTACAATGGAGATGTATGAAAATACTTTCTTTTATCAGATCTGAGGAAGATTTATTTTTCAAGGTCTTTGCTCTGACCCCTCTTTCTGAACTCAATTCCAAAACATACACAATATCTCCCTTCACACACACACACACACACACACACACACACACACACACTTCTCTTTTCATTGCCTTTCCTGTAGAAGCAGATGGTGTTTGATATTTCCTTGGCCCCTCACAAAGCTGTTTCTCCAGCAACCTTCTCTAAAAGACTGATTTTAAAACAAGCGACGTTCTTCAAATTTTGTGATAGTCAATCTGTCAGTCTAACCTAAAATATTTCTAGTTAAAGGTATTAAAATATATGAGAAGATAATGTAATTCTAGCTGTACTGCAAAGGTTAAGGTACAAGGGTTTTAGAAATAATACTAAACTATTTTGACAGGACTCATTTGTAATGAGGTTCCATTTTTTTTTACTCATTTCTGGTTCCAGCACACGCATCCTTGTCTCCTACTGGGTTATGGTTCAGAGATTTGATTGGAGAAAATTAGGCTTCCACAGAAAGAACATCAGACATAAGCAGACAGATTCTAGAAAATTAAAGATGGTACCTGTTCCTGGAAGTGTAAAGTAGAAGCAGAGGTTTTGAATTCTTTCATATGCTCCTCTGGATCATAAACTGAATTAATACTTACTTACACTTCAGAAATATTTCTGACTCTAATCCCAGTGCTTTAAAGGGGATTTAAAAAGATCAACCCTTCAAGGGTCCTAATTTTACAGGCATCTCATATTAATTGGGCATTGATTTCCTGATATAAAGGACTCCTTAAATACATTATCTAAATTAATCCTTACCTAGGTGGGTTGAATTGTATTAGAAACCAATGAGCTTGTTGTATCAGAATGACCCGCGTGTTGAGTTGTCTTAGAAATTTAACTGCAAATAAACAAAACTAACAAAAACACCCTTAAACAAGTCATTTATTCTAAGTCTCAGCACCCTCTTCTATGAAATATCTTTAAGATGAATCTGTGGAGATAGTCTCTGGAGGTTTGTTCTAGAATTGTTAGCTGGAGACAAACTAATATTGAGTTCCCTCTTCATAACCAAGTATTTCTTCAGTGCATTACAGAGCTCTTACTGATTGTTCAACAATTTGGGTTTTTTTGGAAGCACCATGATCCTTCATTAAAGAAGGCTGCACAACCCTTGCCATACTTCCCACTGAGAATAGAATCCAATTTCTCTCTTCTTGCTTCAAATGACTTCAGGCCCAGTCACTGAACACTCAGGAGAGACTGAGTCTGAACCACTAAACCTAGTCCACCTATAGAATGCCGTGAGCGATGGTAATGAAGTGTAGTGTTGAACCTCTAGCTACAGAGGGATTTGTTAGGCAGCCATATAAAACTGGAACCATCTGCTTGTTCAAAGCTATATTCTCTTTGCTGCCCTTGTATTATGCACCACAGAGAAAACCAAAGACCATTAGAGAGCTGCCCAACCTATTTGAGTTTCTGAAAATTCTGATCTTTGCATCTCTCTCTTTCTCATCTGTTTTTATTTGGATCTTCCACCTGATTCTGAATTGATCTCACAAACCTGCAGACCTCTGGAAACCACACGCTCTTTTGTTCTGTGTCTGTTCAGTAGTATTAATATGGTACTTCTTCCAGGTGGAACTTACGAGGTATGAATGAAGCAGCAGCAATAAGGAGAAAATAGGCTGTACTGAAAATGTATTGAGCTGACTCCTATAATCCTCTTAGTTACTGAGCTTTGGCCTTCCAGATGTTATTTTACCTGTTTGGGGAGCAGCAGCCTTCTCTTTCAAATATGGTGTTGGTTTACGTTATCTTGAAAATTCTTTATTGTTCTAGGCCTCAGTCTCTTTTATAATACTATAGTAATAATTTACCTACTTTATAAAACTTTTATGAAGATTAAATGAAGTATTATGGATAACATTTTTCAGCATCTGTAATAAATGGTCCAATGTCACTATCATATGAGTCAAGGTCTCAGTAGGTGCAGCACAAGAGAACTTAAGTGTAGCGTGCTAGACATTTAACATATATACTAAAACCATTCTACTGGATTAGTAGATGATAGCCATATTTCCCATATTCACGTTTAAGAGGGAAAAGACTGAAAACATCTTGCCATCAGCGGTTGCATTCCTCTCAGAGAAGAGCTTTTCTGTTAGTGCCCGTGTGTACAAACCGACTTTTAGAAAATTCATGCTTCTGCCCAGGTATAAGAACCTCAAAACTGGAAAGAGAGGGACTTACTAGCGACTCTAGAGATGTGTTGGGACTTAGCCACTAAGAAAGGCCCTTCCTTGCCTCTCCCAGCAAACCCCACGCCACTTCCACCCACGCTGCGGCACCGGCGGCAGGGGATGTGGGGTTATCCCCCAAGTAGCCACTAAGGGGAGCCGGACGCTGGACCGCCCTCCCACGTTGCCATGACAACACGGGGCGCGCAGCCCGGGGAGCGAGGCGCCCGCTGAGGCAGGTGTCGGATTGCAGCGCGCTCGCGGAGGCTCTGGGATTGCTGGAGCCAGGGATTCTGTCTGAGTGTCTGTCTGGCTACTATTCCTCCGCCTCACTCTGGGACCGCTGCCTAACCTGGCGGGGACGCACAGAGTGAAAATGGTTCACCATTCAGGCTCGATTCAGTCCTTTAAACAGCAAAAAGGTCAGTTGGCATGGGTCCCCCCTCCCTGTGGGTGTCACGTCCCACTCCGCATGCCCTTGCAGTTGGGTGGGAGCATCCTTTCCAGGCTAACGCGATGGCGAGGTGGAGCACTTGGAAGTTTTTCATTTTTTTAAATTGTTTCTTGTTTTAATGCCTCTTCACTCTGCATCCGAGATGAATCTGATTTTGGAGCTTCCGCGCGGTCCTTGGGAGAAGCGGAATTCGTCCTTTCAGGGACTTGATTTAATGTGTATTTCTAAGACTGTTTCAATGCATTGCCGTAAGCCAGCTTCGTAGTCGGGTGGTCCTACCAGCTGAGGTTTGAAGACAGAAGTATGGGACGTGTTTACCCCAGTCTGTGATTCAAGTGGCTAATAAGCTTCGCGCAAGCAGCTCTCCTGTTGGAGTAGCTTTCACACAATCCTAGGATAAAAGAATTTTTTGGAGAGTTCCAGAAGTTGGCCAGTTGAAGGGGCTTTGAAACTTTCTTGGAAAACTTTATTTTCTGTCCGTGTCCTATGCTTGATTTTGGTTTCGGGTTTTTATAATTGTTGCTGGGTTCCATTACTAGGGGCTTTATATTATCTTTTAGCTTCTACTTCGTGTTTCTCCTTGGATGCAGTGATAAGAGTCTATATGTTCACAGCCAAATCAAGATTTTTTTTTCCAAGTTATCTTCCTCACTCTTTGTTCCTTATTTTGTTTTAAAAGCTTTCAATAGAGCGCACATATTTTGAGTCATACTCCCAGTTTTTTGGAGTTTATCCAAACAAACATTGAACAGCAACATTGCATTTTGTTTAATTAATAATAGTAAGTATACTATAGTTGATTATATGCTAAGATGTGCAAGTTCTGGAATGGTAAATTTGCCCATTCAATGTGAAGTTAATATTTACTCAAATATTCCGACTTCCCCCCAGAAATATATATGTATACACACATACATATGTAAATATATATATTTTTTGTCAACAGTTGTTTCTGTGTAGATCTTTGACTTTTTATTTTTTTAAAGCAAAAAATGGATGGACACGCCTGGGCTAATTTAGTAGGGATTCCTGTAGTAGACTATTGAACTGAGTGAGCTTTGAATTATATAATTTGATACTCTGTTCAAGACCTCTAGGTTCTTTTTAAAATGTGTTGAACTTGGATGAGAGTGGAGCATGATTCTGTCCAGGTAGACAACAATTTTAGCTAGTACACATTTCCACGTGAAAGCTACATGTTCCAAAGAAAAATCATTTGCTTGAAAAAGTTGTGTTCTCTTTCATCATTACTTAAAGCACATACAAACTTTCAGAATAAAGACTAAGATATAGGAACTTTGCACCAGCTTCACACAATGAACATCTTCCTCTAATGAGTGGCTATACATGACTCATTTCAGAGACCTGGAACCTTGACATTGCCCTCACACAATTTATTATATATAGATACATACTGTGTTTTTAAAAGCAAACAATTACCAACTTTAAGACCAGCTGTCATTGCTCAAGGTGAGTGATAAAAATTGTTGCAAGTTCTGGCATCTCATATGGCTTATTTCATGATGCAGCATGAGCCATTTATTTTTCAAGTTTTCCTTTAATTTTTGACACAAAAGGAAATTTTAGCAGAAGAATAAATATGGAGGAAGTGCCATTAAAGTGGTTCTGCTAATTCCTTAACCTTGAATAGGCATTCAAAAAAAGATAGACCAAGCTGAGGATTAGCTAGTTTAATTTTTCAAAGAGAAAGAAGCAAACGTAATATTTGAAATGCTTTATGAGATAGAACACTTAATAGGGGTGTTTTTTACTGTAATGTTGACCTAAAAACTGCACACTATAAGTAGGAAAAAAAATCCTGTATCAGAACCCTGGAATCCTAAACTTTAAGCTTGCCTTTCTAACTGGCTTATGTGTTTTTAATTTCTTTGAACTTTGCTTCATGTAGATATGAAAAGGTTGAACTCCAGACCCGATTAGCCTTTTCTGTCCACTCTGTTGCGTGGGGAAGGGCAGGTGGCAGTGTCATAGCGGACGTGATTTCTTCCTGGGCCAGATAGAGAGCAAGGCCCTGCCCTTAGTTCATTTCTAGGAAATAACTTAGCTGAGTAATCCAGTTTATGGGGATTGTTTTTGCTTCAATCAACTGAAATCAATATTTTTTCTTAAATTTAAATTTATAATACTTAGTAAGTTTGAAATATCCAGAAAACACCCTTAGTAAATATAAGACAAAAAGCTTCTAGCCTCCTTCGGAAAACAGTTACACTGCATTTAAATGCTACTGAAGGCCTGGAGATTTTTCTGTAGCTGTGAGAGCTATGTGGTAATGTACCCCTGATCCAAATTCCCTCATGATATTACTCAGCCTTTTTCAACATATGAGCATAGATGTCAGGATAGTTGTCTGTAAAAGGACATACTGTATGTAAAACCAAATTTCTCCATCAATTTAATCTATGGCCTTTTTTTTAGGCCTGGATTTTAATAATCCATATCCTACTTGCAAGTTATGTTCTTTTTTATTTCTAAGCCACAACTACCGTACTACTTCTGTGAAATGAAGAAATAATATCTACCTTGCAGAGTTGTAATGTACTTAACAGTATGTCTGGCACACAATTGGGAATAAAAAATTTTAGTGAATAATCATCATAATAAATAATAGTAAAAACTTTTCTTTTTTCCAGCTCATTCATCTTTTGTTGACTCTTTAAGTGTAAAACAAACAAACACAAACAAACAAAACCCAAAATGCTTAGTGATTCCCTGATAATGTTTTGCCCTTTATTTTCTTTCTTTCTCTTTTCTTTCTTTCTTTCTTTCTCTCTCTCTCTTTCCTTCCTTCCTTCCTTCCTTCCTTCTTTCCTTTCTTCCTTCCCTCCTTTCCTCCCTCCCTCCCTCCCTCTCTCTCTCTCTCTCTCTCTCTCTCTCTCTCTTCATTCTTTCTTTTTTCCCCCACACTAAGTTCTATTTCTTTGAGGGTTTATCTTGAAGAAAACTGGACTCCAGACCATCTAAGGATACGTCCTTGCAATAGTCTTGAGTTATAGTCACAAACTACCCAACTCATATGCCTATCCCTCAGGAAAACTTTCAAAATTCCCATAGAGTAAACTTAGATTTTCAATTCACTTCAAAGTGTTAAAATTTCATTGCAAAATACTGGTATTTATTCACTCTCCGTTCAAGCCATATTTACCAAGTTCTTGCTGTGTGGCAAGAACTGTAGTTGGTGATGGTATTATCAAGAACACTTTCATTCCTGAACCTGTTGCTGCAAAAAACCTCCTGCTTCACAGACCTTTGTAAAGTAGGAAGTCTGAGAACTTTGCTAAACAGAAGCAGCCTTTATGCAAATTGCAGGCAACTTGCATTTTTCTAGAAAATGTTGGCATTTTGCTTCTTGGTAAAGCCAGTTAAATTGTGTTTTCTGAGGAAGATATCCACGCATGCAAAGGGTGCCAAAAAATGTATACAAATTTTAAGAAAGGAAAAAGCTGTATTAAAATTGTAATACTCAGTATATAGCAATAACAAAAAAATGAATACAAGTCACATTTGACTTCTGCAATTAGAAGAGATGCTCAGAGTGGTTACCCTCAGTGTTCAGAACTTCTGATTATGGCAAAGTAGTGCTTGAGCAACTTTGACCAAAGTGTCCACTTGTACCACTGCGCACACCATTTCAATCTACCATGTGTCTCAAATTTACCATGAATACGTGCAGTTTTTAGTCGTGTTGGAGGTTTTGTTGCATACTCTCACCTCCACTGTCATTGTACTTCCACAATGTTCTCGAATGTCAAATACCATTTCCAAATGGTCTTGTGCTTCTCAAGTGACAGCCATGCTTCTGCCATTTTCTTTGACTGTCCTGCTTGTCTCGTGATACTAGTATTCATTTGATTAATGCCATCTTTTGAGAAAACATCATACTGAACATTGCTACCATAATTTATTGACATTGAAAAGTAATACATAGATAACATCTCTTAAAATGTGTATACATGTTTTTGGTATCCCTGGTATTTTTTCATTTTTATTTCACTTTAATTAAATTCTATGTTGTTTAATTAAGAAGCTTAATAAATTAGGAAGTAAAAAGTGAAACTCCTTGAGAGGGAGGAAGTTTATACCTGAAGTCCCAAGGGTAAACTGGAGTGTGTTGTGCTAACAGAGAACTGGGAGTGTTTCCTTTGCCAGAGCACATATGGGAAGAACACTTAGCTGGTAAATCAGCAGTTGTTGCTGGTGTCAGTCCTACGGTGCTTTCCAGCCTAGCTGGCTCTCTTTCACTTGATTGATGATGGATCCGTGTGTCATACAATTGTGGGCAAGAAAAGGACAATGCTCAAGCCGGCTTCTGGTAGCTGATATTTGCCAATACATCTAGCAAGACTTTCAGGAAAACCATAGGTCACATCAAACACAGCCTGTCCTAAAAGGCTTGGGCTTAATAGCATCAGCTGAAGCTGTTAAGTGATTCATCATGATCCTCAAGGACATTCGTTTACACACTAAATGGGTGCTTTTACTAATTTCACAAACTCCAACACTTCCTACTCAACTAATTGATTTAATGATAATAATCTTTATGCCGGTACTTATTTAATAGGGGTGGGTGGGAGGGTGTTGTAGAAAAGACAGTACTTTCATTCTCTTTTTCTCAAAATAAAATCATTCACTATTGCAGGTGCCCGACCCACCTATAAAATATCCTGCTTTGTGCCCAGTTCCTACTTCACAATACCCAGAAGGGACAGTGTTAGGGAAATACCAGTACTCAGTCTATGAGCCTCCTATTCCACTCACTTATATGTTCAGTATCTATAACCGTCCTATACTCTTAACCTGGTGAAGCCAGAAAAAACAAATCTGAAGCCATAAACAAATTCATTCACACATGTATATTAACTCTCCCAAGCATTTTGGCAGTCTATTTTTTTATTTATGACTGGTAAAGAGAAAGCAGTGTTGCTTGTTATAATAATTCTCATTTTTATAAGAAAAAAAAATGTCTGTGGACATAGTTTAAGTTCAGAAATTATACTTCTCATGATATACTATTGAATATCAACCAGGACCATTAGAAAGGATTGAGTGTCTACTATAGAGCCCCTCAGGTCTTCTGTCTTGTCCTAATTTTCACCCTTTGCTTTTTTTCCTCCCATGGGAGATTTCCTAGATATTTATAATTCTAGTTGCTCATTATTAGTCTCTCAGTAAGGGCATGCTAAACTGCGAAAAGAGTATAGAATTATTTCAATCCCCAAAGAAAACACATATCTCTGGGACCATTTCTTTAAAACCCCTGTATATCTCAAATGGCTCAGTGGAAATACTGTATTTTTTTCAAAGTAGGAACATTGATGATTGAAATGATGACTTTGAATTAACAAAAATAGTACTTATTATGCAATAAATATATATCCTCTACTTAGCAATGAAGAAAAGTGGTCAAATTTTAAAGCAATACCATCCAAAGTAATTATAATATAAAAATATGAGTGTTTTAAAGCTAACTAGAAGTTCAGTTATCTAAAACATCACATTTCTTGAGGATTCTAGTGAGTTGAAGTTTTCATTTGAATCTAGGATTTACCATTGTCCTCTACATATGGATGTTACTGAAAAAATATATATTAGAGCTAGGTGATTATTTAAATCATAATATCATAATAAACCCAAACCTATAAAAAAGCACAGAAAAATTCAAAGTACTTCTGTTTATTATTTTATCATTGTGCAGTTTTTTAGAAAATATTAATGTAAAATTTGTGGATTAATGTCAAGTAGTTGTACCTTGATGAAAAGAGAGTTGACTTGAAGTTTCCTGTGAGGGAATCCTGTCCCTACCTCTGTAACTTTGCGAATTTACTTTCTATGAGCCATGGGTTTCTTATCCAAAATTGTGGAGTGATAATCCCCACCTCTCAGGGTTGTAATGAAGGATAATAATCACAACAACAAAAGCAGCAGCAGTTAATAATGTATGGACAATATGACCACCCACTGTGTCAAAAGCTTAAGAGGACATCACATTATTTCATACTCACTGAAGCTTTAGTTGTTAGACGGTATACTAGTTTTGCTATTTTCAAAGTGAGGGAATTGAGGTTTTGATATTGTACGCATTGCCATGTTAGCTCTTCATGAGCAGTAGAGTGGGGTTTGAACACAGCCTTCTTGACTCCAAACTCTACTTTTTCATCTGCTCTACATTCCACAAGAAAGCCTAGTTGCTGCGTGTTCTTTGGAGGAAAAAAACAATTTTAAGCAGCTGGAAAGCAGCTCACTCCCATCTGGTTTTCACTACAGCTGTCTGTAGCTTCTTCTCTTGCTCTACTTCTTCTCTGCAAAAATATCACAGTTCCCAGCAGAGTTCTGTAATTTCCAAGTTTGATCATGAGTAGCTCTCTGTCATTTCTGTGGCCTCAGCTAAATGAAAACTTTAGTCAGAACCATCTCCATGGTCCCTTCTGACTCTCCAGTTCATCAGAGGACATAGAAAGGTAAAATCCTATTCTCAACCTGGCAGTACATTAGTACAAACAACAAGGCTGTCTCTTCAGTTATTGCCTTTCCTCCTAAATTGCACTGCAGAGCAGTGATTACTTTAAATTGTGTTCGCTTTCAACTCAACCGGCATATAAGAAGCCTGCCAACTGCAGGATCCAAGTTCACCATAACATGAGTCTCCTTTACATGTTCCCATTCTCACTGTGACTGAGACGGAGTTGGTTCAGGCGGAGAGGACTTCCCTGTGGGCAAACCTGGGTGGATATGAAAGTATATCCCTGAAAGTATTCTGCAAATGTATACATTTTATCATTACATTTCTAGAAAATTTATTAATAGGCCAACCAAAAGGCATCTCCCAAAAATAACTCCTAAAATTGTATGCATTTTGTGTTTGACTTTGGAGCATTGTTAATAGGAATTTAATGGTGGGGAGTGCATTTTGCAAATTAATACCCAAGGTCTGGTTGAAACACAGTTTCCATTACTCAGTTTATTGAGCAATTTGTTTCATCTACCTTAGCTCATTTCCCTCAACTCTGGTATCAAGGTTTCCTAAACCTGCAAGACCTAAAGAATCACCTGGAGTTCTTGTTAAACTGCGAATTCTTCAGGCCCTCCAGACAAAGAATATGATCTCCAGGGGAGGAGACTAAGAGTCAGCATTCATAACAAACAGGCATCCCACAGGATTCTTGCAATTAAGCCCACTTGAGAAACAATTTTTTAAATAATAATATAACTGCAAGCATTGAGTGAGATAAATTTCAGTAGACTATACTGAAGTCATAAATAAGTGTTCTCTGTCATTTGTAGAGGCAAACTATGAGTATACCTATATATTTTGAATATGCTGAGCTATCTATGTAGACTCTCAGCTAACCAGCACCCAGGGGGATTGGCAGATGCTGGATAAATATAAGTGGAATCTCTGTTAAAATGAACTCAAGCAGCTGACACTCTCAAGCAACCACCAAAATCTGAAACAACCAGCAAAAATTTTTGCAAGTTGCTTGAGAGTGCCAGTTGCTTGAGTTCCAGTTAATAGAGAGTCTACTGTATATACATGCAGAAGTATGAAAATGTAACTTCTGTGTTTTTCTCCTGTTAACTATAGTATTCCAATCCTTCATCTTTAAGGTTGGATGAGGTTCCTAAGTGGAAGTTGTATTGTCTCAGATACTGGACATTTCAGTAAATGAGTTATTAAACTTGTAGGAAAGAGCTCTCAGGCTTTGTATTCAGTGGTACTGTAATGACCTTTGTAAATACCCCAAATGTTGTCAATTCTTTATCTTGTAAGTATCCTAGTTTCTATTCTTTACTGCATTTATACGTGTGTGTATGTGTGTGTATATATAAATTATATATACAGTGATCCCTCGTTTTTCGCGGTTAATGGGGACCAGAACCTTCTGCGAAAGCTGAAAAACCGTGAAGTAGGATCTGCCCCTAGGAATTTTCGTGTATGCGGGTACAAGAATGTTTTAAATATGTAAACAGTATTCATACTTTACTCATTTAAGACAAAAATGACAACAGTATACGTATTTACTTAAACGTGTCAGTGCTAATGAATAAGGTGAATGACAAAACCTTATACA
>PVKE010020708.1:0-27242 GCA_004027555.1 Craseonycteris thonglongyai | reverse complement strand
GTTGGAGGGGGACCTGATTCTGGGAGCTGGGCACATAATGCGATGCATGGGTGATGTGATGTGGAGTTGTACATTGGAAAACTATCTAATTGTTACCAACCAATGTCACCCCATTACATTTAACAATAAAATATAATAGTATTAAAAAAGAAAACACACTGCATTGCTGATTCAGAGAAAGGCTGACTTGCCATTTAGAAGAAAGTAAAGGGATACTGAACTGGAGACGGTGTCCCCCAAAATTCATGTGTTGAAGCCCTCATGCCCAATGTCATGGTATTTGGAGGTAGAGTATTTGGGAGGTAATTAAGTTATGAGGATAAAGCCCTTGTGATGGGACCAGTGCTCTTTTTAAAAGAGACAGAAGACAAAATCTTTCCATCATGTGAAGATACAAGAAGGCAGTCATTCTACAAACAAAAAAGAGGGTCCTCACTAGGAACTGAATTGGCTGGCACCTTGATCTTGGACTTCCCAGCCTCCAGAAGTAGGTAAAATAACTTTCTGTTGGTTAAGTCTCCCAGTCTGTGGTATGTTGTTATAACAGCCCACGTGGAGCAAGACAGAGACTTAACATATTTCTTGCAACTTGTGGGCTTTTCAATAGTTCTAGCTTCTAAACTAGGTGATTTATAGAAAATTGCAGACTGTGTCCAAAATGTATATACAATACCTAAAGTGTTTGCCCTAACCAATGTATTGGAACTGGTAAGATTGTTTCAGCTATAGATTTATGTGAAGGTCTTTGGCAAAGAGCCATAAGGAGGTATCTAGACAACATCTATGACACCAATTGGGATGTTGGATTTTAATGAGTTCAATCTTGGACCAAGATTATGTTTATGTTTTTACAAAGGTTGGTCAATGGAATACACAAAGAGCTGAACATTTTCACCATGACCTGTGTTCATAAAATTGCTCTAGCCATTGATAGTATAAAGGTAAGCCTGGGTCTCCTCAAATTGTAACTGAGAACAGAGTCCAAGTTAATCTTGTGTGAAACTTAGTCAATACGAGGCTGCTTCCCAGGATGAAAAGGTGGCAACAGGATAGGATGAAAGAGTTTCACCTTGCTATTTTCTGGCAAAACCACTGTGCAAACTTGGTCAACATTTCTAACATCTCTAAGGCTTAGTTTCCATTTACAAAATAAAAATTAGAGCTCTTGCTTTCTCATCATGAAGGCCAGGGGGAACACAGCTAATAAGCATCTCTGTGAACAATGAGGTGTGCTGGAGAATGCCTCTCAGTTAGCTGGCATGACCATAATGGGCCTGCTTCATGCAACCTCAGTCACTACCTTCTACAGGTTTGTAAAAATTCAGTTAAATTCTCTTGAGCTTAGTGTAGTAATAACGTGCCCAAGAAATATAAAATAGGTCTTCCTAGCCAATTTGACAACTCTGGACCTTTCATAGATGCATCCAATGGTAGACTGGATGCCGTGTCTTATTTTGCTTTGATTTGCTTTTGTACCAACATGAGAAGAACTTAAAGAGGACTGCAAACACTTTCATTAGAAAATAATCCCCAAGGGGAAATAATGGCCATTGTTGGGTATCAGGAAAAACCGATCTATATTTTGAGATGGGAACTTACTCTGTAAACCAGTCATCAGCAGAATTCCCAATGCCCCACCAGGTTGGAGTGTGAAGGTGTCAGACTTCCTGTTGGGCACTCAGCATGCTGGGGAAGACAATAGCTGGCAGAGGACCTTTCTCGGCCAGAGAAGGGGAAGAAACTGCAGCAGCTCTCAGATTCAGTCAAGGGACTAGTGCACCCTGACCTTCGCTTAAGATGGCAGAAGAAGGGAGGGATTGTAAGCGGCATGTAGTGAGGGCTCCATGGATTGTGAAGAGACTAAAAAAGCACTCATTCCACAATTAAACAAGACGAGAGAGAGGGGAGGTGTGTTTCTTGCTACACTGCCAAGCTGACTCGAATCATATTTAGCCTCAGCTTTCTTCCTTGTCCAAGAATGGGAAACCTAGAGCCTATTCTTCATTCTGAAATTCTTGCTAGTGAATCAAGCAAGTTCATAGCTCCTAAGTGAGAGAAAGCAGCCCCACAGGGCTAGTGAAAAAATGAACATGCCCTCCCACTTACCGGCAGGTCTCTAAACTTTGATTTTGCTTCACAAGAGCCAATTTCATTATAAGCAAGTGCTCAATTCTGCAGCAATGCCACGGAGGAAAACAATGAAATGACACCTCTCTGTTTGGACGTTAGTGGCATTGTCAACCACAGCCCCTTTCCACGATATCACCTCCCCTTAATGTGAATATTTCCTGCCTGTGTCCCTTGAGGAATATCTTCTTTCTTTCACACTCTGTTCGATTTCAAGTTTCAATTTCAGTAATTTTATTGACATGACAACATACACAAATGCTGCTGGAATTAATCCAGCCATGCTCCGTGTCTGGGACCCATTTTATATCTTCTCTGTCTTTCCTATTATTCTCCGGCTCTCATTTGGCGATTGGCTGTCACTAAATAAGGAGATTATCTGGCTATCCTTATTTTCCCTAAAAGTTATGGAGAGATTTTCCTTCCATCTCAGAAGGAAGACTATTGCACTTTCAGCAATTTGATTAAAAGGGCATTATCCATTTTCTTCATATTTTACACACAGGAGGCTCCTCTTCTATTTCCCAAACTCCCCTGATTACAAAGTCTGTCTTATATGTTTCAAATTGTCTCTGGTTGCTTGTTTTTGTTTGTTCGTTTGTTTTGTGTTATTCATGCTTTGGGGGGTTTGTTTTACATTTCCGTTTCTGCATTGCAATTATGCTCTTAAACCTGCTAAAGGGGAAGCTGGGATGGCTCAGCGGGTTAAGCGCTCGCTTTGCAGCCCCAGAGATGGAGGATCAAATCCCGGCCCCAGCCCATGCGGACCCATATGCTGAACTGGGGTGTGCCCCCAGTTCAGTTCTTGCCGGGGCCTATATGGGAGGCTCCTGGCCCACTTCCTGTCCTGCGCAGCCCTGCACCCACCTGTAGAGTGAGACTATATGGAAAACTAATGCTGTCAACTATGGAGACTGCTCTGGGCCCTCCCCCTTCTCTCTGTCTCTCTCTGTCTCTGTCTCTCTCTGTCAACAAACAAACAAACAATAAAAATAAATCTTTAAAAAAAAAAACAAACCTGCTAAAGGCTTGGAGCATGTATTAGTTTGGGCTGCCATAACAATCTACCACAAACTTGAATGCCTTAAAACAACAGAAATGCATTATCTTCAGTTCTGGAATCTAGAAATCTGATTTCAAGGTGTTGGCAAAGCTCTCCCCAGTCTCTAAGGAAGGCTCCTCCCAGCTTCTGGTGGCTGCAATTCTTGGCTTGTAGACACATTGTCCTGCCTTTGCCTGCACAGTCACATGGGATTCTCCCTGTATCTATATCCATGTTCAAATTCCTTTTGTCTTACAAAGACAACAGTCATTGGATTGGGGCCAACCCTAATCAAGTATGGCCTTACCTTAACTTGATTACATCTACAAAGACCCTGTTTCCAAATAAGATCCCATTCACAAGTACTAGGGTAGGACTGGAACATAGATCTTAGGGATACACAAGTCAACCCTAACAGGGCATTTGGTGGAAATAAAACAATATTTTCAGGTGACTCTCGGTGCTCCATCCTGGGACAATAAAGCAGCACAATCACACTTTGTGACTTACAGCCTGGATTTTAGAAACTTCTCACAAGAGATGCTTAAATTTGGAAGTAACTCCCCCACCCCAGCCAAAAAAAAGTGTTCTCAGACTTTCCTATGGATATTGTTTGCTGGAGTCCAAATAGACAGAGGCTGAGACAATATCAGCATAGATGTAATGAAGTACTGGTAGCTACATAACTCACCTTACCCCACCTCCTATTACGTTCAAATGCAGGCACCTGAGAGATACAAAATAATCAGAAGTCAAAGAAGGATGGCACTGTAGCATTCCTTAACATGTGTCTATACACACACACACACACACACACAAGATTGTGTGTGCACACTAAATACGCACAGTTCATTAGCAAGATTGGTTTTGAGAAGTTTTCTCCGTGTAGAATAATCACCTAGCTTGATCTCAGTAGTTGTCACGGCTGAGAAAGAGCTCTTGCTCCCTTACGAGGAAGGCCAGGGGGACAGACAGCTAATAAGCATCTCCATGAATGATGAGAGGCACTGGAGAATGCCTTCCTCTCAGCTAGCGGACTTGACCATCCTGGGCCTTTTCCTGCAACCTCGGTCCCAGAAGCAAAAGTTCCCTACACCAGCTACGTTCCCTCACCTCCTATGTCCAGCCGTTTGCACATTTGTCTTTTTCATCTCTCATTTCTCCTCTTCTCTCCAGTTCCTCCATTTCTGTCCTGCTTAGACCTTCATCATTTCTCAGCTGGGCATCAGGAACAGTCTTCCAATTGGTGATTGTACTGTGAGGCTTGTCTCTTCTAATGCTATTTCCATTTCTATAGGAGAGATCTTTTTAAAGCCCCAAATTCTCAATGCTTAGAAACCTGTTGTGGCTCCTCATTCTTGAAAGCAGAGGTCCTAACTTCTGTGTGCATCAGAATCACCTGGAGGGCTTATTAAAATTAAGACTGCCAGCCTCACCTGAGTTCCTCATCTAGTTGCTGGGGTGGAACCTAACAATCTACCTTTCTAACCAGTTCTCCAGAGATGCTGCTATAGCCGACCAAGGGACCACACTTTGACAAGCACTGGCCTAGAGAATAGAGTCTACACTTCTAGGAATACAAGACAATCTGTGGCCCAGTCCTGCCTATTTCTCCAGTTCTGTTTTCTTTTACTCTTCCCACTGACATTTTAACCACCTACTTATATTTTCCAGCAGACATAATGCTGTTTCCTGTGGCTGTCATATCCCTTTGTTATTGCTAGCAATTTGCTTTCCATCGTTGTCTTCAAATACTTGCTTCAACATTACTGCCTTAGTGAGGTCTTCATTTGTCCCCCATCAGGTGCCTTGTGTACTATTCTATTATTTTTCCATTTTTATATTTCCTTCAATCACTCCCTAATTGGACTGTGGGCTCCTTGAGGACTAGATTCATATCTTTTGTCTTATTGTTCCCAATACCCAAGAGACGCTCAGTCAAGGTTTATATTTCTGCACTTCACAAGAAGTGGTCAAAGACATCTGCATCGCCTACACTGCACCAAAGTCCATGCTGCCCTTCTGGGAGGCTCACAAATCCTCCCTCTGCGTATAGAAGGTCTCTTAGAATTCTACCTATGATCACCTAAACTTGAGCAGGGTACAGCAGGATCTGACTGTGTATAGGACTTTGCCTTCACACTATTTTTATTGATGGGGAATAAAAAATATATAAAACTATGTCTAAAAGTTCTTTATCCAAAAGCAGACATAAACCAAGAAAAACAAGCTTCTTCCACAGAATGCAAAGTATGAGGACAGTGGAAAACAACACAATTGGTTTATCATCAACTGTAGTGAGAAAGCTGCCACAAGAAGGCACTTTCTAGATCACAGAAGCCCATCATGGTCAGCACATGTTTCCAAGAAAGCCAGCCAGGTTCCTTCCCACAGATGGGATATGCGAATAAGGGCAGGAAACCATACACTCACGTGATGATGACTGCAAAGCTGGGCAGGACGGGGAAAGAGGCCTTGGAGGGGAGGGTTTGAGTTTTGTGATGCATGATTGGCAGCTGCTGGGGTACTACAAGTTGCCACTTCACCTGCCAGTCCTGGGGCAAAACCATACCACCACCCCCACAGCTGCACAGAAGAGGCCTGCTTACTCTACAACTCCTATAGTTATCATTGTCCCCATACCATTGAAGAGCCACAGTCACCTCATATCACAACACCTCCCTTCCTACCTGTGCTTTATCCCAAGTGAACCTAGGCGAACACTTGAATCACTGTTGCCACTGCCTCCCAGAAGGTATTACCACCCCACTTATCACTGACATAGAGCTTCTTATTCCCATCCCAATTAGTGGATCAATCAGCTCCAAAGTGCCATGCAGGGTTCTGCTCTCTGGGATCACAGCCAATACCAACTCTTAAAGCAGAAAACAGAGCCTGACGCAAGGGGGTGATATGTTTTACCTAGAGAATTTGATCTAAGAAGGTAGGACAGAAGGGGCAAAGGAAGTAACACTGGGAAGGGGAGAGCTGAACAGAATGACTGACACATGCCAGCACTGAGTCTGACTGCTTGATTCTGCAGTACCTTCCCCAAGAAGTGCTGTAAGGACCTGCCGTCCCACGGTGAAAGCAGGCAGAATTTATCCACTGGGTCCCACCTCCCATTAAGGAAACATGTGCTTTCAAGTAACATGCTACTTGAGGGCGGTATTGCAGCAGCACCAATAAGAAAACCCTGAGACATGAGGCAAAAGCTGCCAGATGCAGGCATGAGGCAGGGTTATGTCTCTGTGACATCCAATGGAGGTCATGCATATTTGGTTACCAAAGTGACAGCTAGAACAAGAGACAAAGAAGCCCGATGGTTGTACATAAGAGAGATTCAGTGCAAGTGGTGTGCAAAACAATATCTCTGCCCTTGAAAGTTTCATTAACCTGGGCCAAGAAGGAGTGGGGAGACTGACATTTTACAAGTGAAGTAATATATTTAAAATATGTTAGGTGGTAGTAAGCACTGTATGTAGTCGAGAGGGCCCATCAACAGATGCTGTTTACTAGAGTGATATAAAAACGTAAAATTCTCTCAAAAGGCATATTTAAGGAATATTAGCTTTGATACTGCCATCTGATGCCACTAAAAGGCATATAGATTTAAGAAACATGTATTACTCCCTTATGAACTATTTGGTTTTAGAAAAGTCACTTAACTTCCCTGGATATCTGTTTTCTCATTTTTAAAATAGGTGTGGTAATACCTTCTAATACTTTGACAGCTTTACTGAGGTGTAATTAATATACAATACATTTTAAATATTTAAAGTATACAATTTGAAAGTTTTGACATATGTATATACCAGTGGAGCTGTGACCAAAACCAAGATAACATACATAAGCTACATTGCTTTCAAAAGTTTCCTCTTCCCCTTTCCCTCCTACCTTTACCTACCCTCCCCATCCCTAGACAACCACTAATCTGCTTTCTGTTACCATAGATTATTGTGCAGAATTTTATATGAATGGAACCATACTGTATGTACTCACATGTGTGTGATTTCTTTCACTCAGTTTTATGATTTTGAGATTCATCATGTTATAGCATCATGCTTCAATGTTCTCTGTTTCATTTTAGATTATTTCTTATCTTCTAGGTCATTGATCTTTTCTCCTGCAATGTCCAATCTGCCCTTAATTCACTCAGTGTATTTTTCATCTCACACATTATTTTTATCTTTAGTTCAATTTCAATCTCTTCAATATTTTCTATGTCTCTACTGAGCTTTTTGTTCTTGTCGGCGTTTATTCTGAGTTGGTTTCAGTAGATAACATTTTCTCCTCATTATGATTTAAATTTTTCTGCTTCCTTGTTTGTCTGGTAAATTTTTATTTTATGTCAGACACTGTGATTTTACCTTTTTGGGTGCTGGATATTTTTGTGTTCCTATAAATACTCCTTAGGTTTGTTTTATAATACAATGAAGTTATTTAAAAGTTGATTTCTTTAGGTCTCATTTTAAAGATTTATTAAGTGGGACCATAGCTGTCTAGAACTAATTATTCTTATGACTAAAGAAAGATCCTTCTGAAATCTCTACACAATGCCCGGTGTATTACAATATTTTTCAGTCTGTCAGTCTAATTGTTGGGAACAGGCATAGACCCAATTCTGTATGAACACTGGGCACTGTTAACTCTAATCGTCTGGGTGGTTCTTTTCCTGGCCTTAATTGTTTCCCTCACACTCATGCCCTGTTCTGTAGTTGAGAGAGACCCTCTGCACTGATCTCTGGACAGCATGTCTCCAGTCACCCGGGTCTCTCCAGACTCTCAACCTCCTTAATTCAAGTTGTCCGCTGGGCTCTGCCTGGGTGCACCATGCCTGTGAGTGGGAGCAATCATAAGCTTAGCTTGTTCATTTCTCATCTTGCAGGGGTCACTGTCCTCTGCTGCCTGAGACCACATCTTGAAAACTATCATTTCATATATTTTGTCTCTTTTATTGGTGAGCAGGGTAAATCTGGCCCCTGTTACTTCATCTTGGCCCAAAGTAGAAGTTCTTTGTAATCCTTCTAAGAATTAGAAGTGGTGTAGTTCAGGCTCACAGTTCAGTTTTTGGCCTCTGGTAAGCATTCAATAATGGCAGAAACTGTGGTGGTAGAGAATAGTGTTGTTGTTGATATCCAACTATGATTATTGTAATTGAGTTTTCCTAGAAATCAACAGCCTATGGGTGCGCATGAGGTCATATTAGTGATGAACAACAGATATCTATCCCACAGAATCTCTCCAGCATCTCTGGGTGGCTCCAGGGATTAGGGTGACCAGATTTTAACATTGGTAAAGCGGGACACAATTGATCAGGGGGGGGGGGGAATTCTTGATTAAAAATTTGGTCTATCTCCTGCCGTCCCCTAGCTTGTCGTGCATTCTTTCCAAAAATCAGGACTTCTTAAAACACCGCGGGATGCGGGACAAATTGTTAAAAATCGGGACTGTCCGCCAAAAGCGGGACATCTGGTCACCTTAGAATGCCCCTCAAAGTCTGTATGTACGTACTCTCACAGTATCCTCCCACCAGCACTGTTCTTCCTCTGCTATCATCCAGAGCCTCCATCGCGGGCTCTGCATTCTTCCCCTCACTGCTCTGCTGAGCCCATGTTCATACCTGCATCTCTGTTGAGCATGACGGTCTCTGTCCCCACTGTCCCTGCCCCAACCGGCACTATGGTCTCTGTTTCTGCACCCAGAGATTCCTACTTTGTTAGATATTATATGCCCCTCTGGCCTCTCCCAGGAAGTACCACCAATATCCCAGAGCCCACATGGTGCCAAAGTGGCCAGCTCAAAATGACAGGCGGCCACTCTCCATTTGACACTTGGTTGTAGAGAAAGTGAGCTGCTCTAGCAGACTATTGAGAGCACCAGCTCATCTCAGCCCCCCTAATGTCCACAGAATGTGAATATTCATCATCTCTTGCCCCTTCACTGTTGAGATTCCATGCATCACACATTTTGACTGGTATGTATTAATTCCTCAATAAAAGTATTTTGTGTGAATGGATGAGTCCCGTGAGAACTGGACCAGAAGAAAAGAGGAGAACTCTGCCAATGACTAAAGCTTTTGTTCAGACACATGCACTGTGCTTGGCTCCTTCTCCCATCAAGGTGAGTTCCCACAGGAAGCTCGTCAGTCTCCATTACACACAGCTTGCGGGCAGAAAAGCCCCTCCAATTTGCCAGGCATGCCAAGGAACCTCAAGTACATCATTAGGCAGTAGGCCAAGAAGTCACTGCTATCATATTTCTCATCTTAAATAATGCCCAGCTATGTCATCCAACCAAGCTTGCCAGACCATGTGAAACAATATGCAACAGATAATAACTGCATAGTCCAAAGAACACAATGCTTGCAAAATCAAGCCCCAAACTGGGCCCATAAAATTTAACACTGTTTTCCTTCTTTTTCTTCTAAATCCATCCCTGGCTGATGCAGAAAAATCTAAATTGTGAAAAACTTAACTTTCTATCCCCAGTTGTCATAAATAAAATTCCAAAGTATACACAGAGGTCTTCCTTCCATGACTTGCTTTCCTTTCAGCTCTCCCAGCCACGGGGCCACACCTCTGACCAGCTTCTCCCCCAGGCAGAGCCAGCACCGGTGACCTATTCCACCTTCCCCTGGTGTGAGGATACTTCCTTCCCCACCTTCCCAGCCAGTCTCTTGTGTGTTCCATTTCCCCCAAAATCCGGGCAATTAACTGGATACATAAGAATACCGCTTCACCAGTTCTGCTTCACAAAATTGCAAAAATACTACAAAATCCCCTTATTAAATAAGGCTATTGCCATAGCTCACAATTTAATCCCAAACTCCCTATGCAGTAGCATTTCCCAGGTGGTGTTGTCTCCGGGATATAATGCATCTGCTGCAACCTATTAATACAATCACATTGCTCGTGCCACATGCAGGGTCACAGCATAGAACTAACATTTTGCTCATCACGGTCTTGGAGGTGGCCCATTGACTACTTAGACAAAGTGGATGGAAAGCATCCTGGCAGATCATTGCCAGAGTTGCTGCTTCCTGCTGCTCCAGCCATGACAAGGATGGTACGGTTTCCAGAGGCATCTCCCCCAAGCCCTCTACCTAGAATGTGTGCCCTAGTTGTCTTCTGAAGCCTGCTAAGGGACATGCCCACAGAAGACACTGGACATTGTTCTCATGGGCTTTGAGTCTTTGGCTCTCTGGATATGTCCCTTCTGCTGCTGAATCTGCTCCCTGCATCCCACATTGCCACACAGCCCAAGCATGATTGGCAGTTTGTACAGCTCGTAGCTCACCTGTTCATCAGAAGCCATCACTAGTACCTTTCACCCTATGTGTCATAGACCTCGTTTACACTACAAGCCACATGCTGAGCACCCAAAGTCACTATAAAGTGTGCCATTTGACTGAGTGGAGATGCCGCTGGAAAACTTTATCACAGGATTCATTAAAATGGTTTGCAGGGGAAGCTGGGATGGCTCAGTGGGTTGAGCACTCACTTTGCAGCGCCGGGGACCGGGGATCAAATCCCGGCCCCGACCTGTGTGGAACCATATGCTGAACTGGAAGCTCCCCCAGTTAAGTTATCTCTCTGTCTCTGTCTCTGTATCGCTCTCTCTCTGTCAAAAATAAATAAATAAATAAATAATAAAATGGTTTGCAGCTGCCGGTAGAGGAAACTGCTGCTCCTTTGCTGAGCTGAGGCAGGAGCGGGCCTTGGTGTCTGTCCACTGTAGCAATGACCTCAGCAGGCTGGCTTTCCCATGTGAAATGCAGGTCTCCAGGCAATGAGATGAGGACAGTGAGCAGGGCCTCACTGGTCACTCAGTCACTCCGAATAATCCCAAACTTGGGGCAAGTAGGGCAGAAAGAGGCCTGCTAGGTCACATGCCATGCAGTGACAACCACCCCAGTCAGATGTATGGAAAGTGATGCAGGCTAGTGGTTTAACATTTGGGATCTAGAAACCCAAGGGCCTGGGTTTGAATATGTGCACTACCAATTCTTATCTGTGGGACTCTAAAAAACTTCTGGTTAAACATACTACAATTATTCCCTTGTCTATAAAATTGGGATAATGATAGCATCTACTACTCAAACTGAGAATTTCATGTGATGACACATTTAAAGTGCTTGTCGTGCAGACTTGACAAACACACGATGGTTTCTGTGCTCAGTAACTGGAAGCGGTTAGATAGTAGAGGAACACAGATTTAGTCAGAGCTGGGATCAAACTCCAGACTTGGGGAAGCTGGGATGGCTCAGCAGGTTAAGCACTCGTTTTGCAGCCCCGGAGCCTGGGGATCAAATCCCTGGCCCTGGCCCATGTGGACCCATATGCTGAGCTGGGGTGTGGCCCCAGTTCATTTCTTGCCAGGGCCTATGCAGGAGGCTCCTAGCCCAGTTCCTGCCCTGTGCAGCCCCGCGCCCACCTGTAAAGTGAAACTATATGGAAAACTAATGCTGTCAACTATGGAGACTGCTCTGGGCTCTCCCCGTTCTCTCGGTCTCTCTCTCTGTCAAAAAACAATAAAAATAAATCTTAAAAAAAAACAAAACTCCAGCCTTGATAGCTACCTACCTCTGTTATAGACATACCACCTCTCTGAATCTCAATTTTCTCATCTACACAAAGAAAAGAAGAAAAATTGTTTCCCAGAGTTGTTGGAGATCAATGAGATAATGTTCATAAAGGGCCTGGCACTAAGTAGACACTCATTGAATGAAGTACGAAGATCCCACTGAATGCCCCTCTGCTGCCTCCCAGGGCTGTGCCTGTGACCTGGACCCTGTCTTATAGCAATTTCCCAGTTTCTCGATGGTGACTCTATGTTTGACAGCCAGGTCTCTGCCTCTCTTAGGGTACACTCCCACATATGTACTCCAGCCTCTGACCAGCTTCTCCTTTAGGACTGAACATCTTCTCTTAATTTTCACACTTTCTTTTTTCTACCCTTCCTTTAAAAAAATTTAAAAAGTTTTCCTTTTTTTATTATTTTTTAAATTTTATTATAGTTTTCAATGTACAGAAAAGTTGCACAGATAGTACAGAATTTCTATATACCCTACAATCAGTTTTCATTAATATCTTAAATTAATATGCTACATTTGTCATAACTAATGAATCAATATTGATACATTATTATTAACTAAATTCCAAACTTTATTTAGATATCTTATTTTATACCCAATGTCATTTTTCTGTTCTAGGAAATCATCCAGGATTTAGTCGTCATGCCTCCTTAGAGTTCTACAGATGACAGTTTTGCCGACTTCCCTGGATTTTGATGAACTTCACATCAAAGCTTGAGGTAGTTTGCAAAATGTCCTTCAATTTAGATTTGTCTGATATTATTCTCATGATTAGACTGCGTGTTTTGAGGGGGAAGATCTTAACAAAGGGAAATTGCCATTCTTGCCACATCAGATCACAAGTACAAGCTAGCAACGTGACTTGTCAATGCTGTTCCTGACCTTGATCACTTGGCAGAGGTAACGTTGCCAGGTTTTTCCACTCTAACGTGACTCTACTGTCCCCCTTTCCATATTATGCTCTTTGGAAGGAAGTCACTATGCACAGGCCACCTTAAGGAGTGAGGGAGTTATTTCCATCTCTTGAGACTAGAGTATCCACCTGAATTATGTGGAATCCTGCATAGAAGATTTATCTCTCCTCCACCATTTATTTATTTAATCATTATTTATACTACTATGGACTCATGGATATTTATTTTATATTTTGGGTTATAATCCAATATTACTTTACTTATTTTCTTGCGCAATTTGTTCCTGCTTTGGCCATTGCAAGTTCTTTCAGCTGTCTCCTGTGTCCCTTTGACATACTCCATCATTGTGTGCTCTGAACACTTCCTTACTTCCTGGTACTACATGATTCTCTAGGCTCATCCTGTATATTCCCTGCCACAGCCCTAGAATGAGCCTGGTTCCTTTGATCAGAGAATGGTATTTGAAACCAAGACTGGACTCTCTATGCTCATTGCTCCTTAAGTGTCATTGTGTCTTGTCTCTCTCAGCTGACAGAACAAGAAAATATATGTGTGTATGCTAACTCATTTACATATGTATACCTAAAATATTTCCACATATATTTATCTGTATCTATATTAAGCTAAACATGACATCATAAATCAATGTCTCCAACTCTAACCCAGTGCCACATGGATCATTCTAGCCCCTCCCCTTGCTCATCTATGACCTACCACTCCATCAGTGAGAAACCTGGCCCCTACCATCCATTTATTTCACTCTTCAATTTCAGCATACACATATAATGGTTTCGGAACTGTTAACCTGTAGCCCCATAGGAAGCAATGTTACCAGCTATAGTACTGTGTTTATGTGCAGTTCCTTTTGTCTTTAGTCTAGAGTGTTTACTCGTTGCCAGAGTTATTTAGGTCAGCATTTTTCCCCCACACACACTTCCCTGGTGCAACTTTGCAAATCTATCTCCTTGAGGCTCTTTGTGACTTTTTTCTCCTTAGATGAGATAGGAAGGCTGGGGAGCAATTCCTCCTTCACCCCCCTTCCCAGGCTGGGATAAAGTTTCAGCGTTGAGCTTCCCCTGAGACTGGACCTCTTTTCTCACTAAGTCTTCACTATCTAGCACAAGTTTGGCACTCACACATGTGTGACTTGGATTGATTTCATTGTATTTACACCAACTTCATTTGACTACATGGCAAGATAACATAAAAATTCAGTATGCACACCCCATCCCCACCCCCACCCTCCATCCTAGAATCAGGGAGAAGAAAATGTGGGCCCTATGCTGTTTCTTGTCAACTTAATGCAGAATTCTTTGTGACAAATCCCGGTAAGAAAGGGATAAACATTATTCATATAATAAGGCCAGGGGATTAATTGGCAAGAGGTAGAACCAATTTGGGTTAATATGCAAAATATGAATTTCTTTTATAGTACCAAGAAGGTCAGGGAGAGGTTTCAAAAGGAAATGAATCCTCACATGGGCAGCATCTACTTTGTCCTAGTTGTAGGAGTGGAAGCTACAGGAAGGAACAAGCCCTAGCCCAGAGTTTCAGTCCTTATCTCCCCACTAGGTGAACAATCACACTAAGACTGAGCCCACTCCATCCCCACGGTGCCACCTCATTTCAATGACACTAGAAAGGGTCGATGATGAGGAGTAGAGGTAGAGGAGTGGGGTTGAACCTCAAGAGAACCGGAAAGAAGTAAGACACAAAGAAAAAGAGAAAGAGTAGAGGAAAACAAGAAAGAGAGAGGCAAAAGGTGAGGTCATAAAAGCTGTCCACACAGAGGACCTGGCCCCACTACTACCTCTTTAGAGGATCCAGATGACATCAAAGCCAGTTAAGAGTCATAGGCACCTAGGCTGCTGAGAACTTGTTATTGAGAACCTCAAAAAATGTTCACCCATGATGATAATAAAGATGTATTTTTCCACTGAAAAAAAGTGAAGGCTATATTTCTGAGACAAGTAGTCTTAATAAGCCAAGAGTAAAGAAAAATATGAGTTAAAAGTCTAAATGTGCACATTGAGTGACCTCAAATCAGAAATGAGATGGCTGGCTGAATCCTTAGATCTAATTGAATGGGACAAAACATGCTTAGAAAAGACTTAGTAAAGCTGCCTTTGAAAAAAAGCATCAAACAATCACCAATCAAAGTTCTAGGGAGATTCTTTTTAAGGAGCTCAGAGTAGAGATAAAAAGAACTTAAGCAGGATCTTAAGCAAACATGACTATAATGAGGAGCAGTCTAAGCCAGGAATAAGGGAGGCAGGAGGCAGGCAGGCTGGGAAGAGTGACTACACCTTACAGATGAGACCCAAAACAATGGGATGGGACATTTGAGAGCTGTCAGCTAAAGTGGAACAGGAAATTTAGATCCCAATTAGACAAAATTAAAGGTCTGTCCAAGTATGCCATGTTCCTACCTTGAAGACTTGTTGCAACATGTGGAAAAAATGATGTAAATGGGGGGGGGGGCCTTAACTATTGTATTAAAATGCAGATAGAGTGGGGCTGTGATGGTCTGTGTTGCAGAAATCAGAAACAGAGAGTCGGGCTCTAGTCTCAATTCTGCTGTGACCTTGGGAGGTCACATGGCATAGAAAGTTGAGAGAAGCTTTTGAGTCAGCAAGCCCGGTGCTCAAATCCTGGCTTCATTGCTTATTATCAGTATAACTTGGACATGAACCTTATTTTTCAGAGCCCTGGTTTTATCATTGGAAAAATCTGATAAAGTTGTTGGAAAACCACATTAAAAATATACACATGGGGGAAGCTGAGATGGCTCCGTGGGTAAAGTGCTCACTTTGCAGTCCCAGGGACCAAGGACCAAATCCCAACCCTGGCCCATGCATACCCATATGCTGAACTGGGGTGTGCCCCCAGTTCAGTTCTCACCCTTCTGTTAAGCTCTCACCCCCCAGTTCAGCCTCTGGCTTGAGGGAACATGCCTCCCATGTGGGAGGTCCCCAGTCTAGTTCCTGCCCTGCACAGTCCCCGCCTTGCATGGCCCCCTCCCACCTGTGTGGAAGGAAACCATGTAGAAGACTGATGATGTACAATTATGGAGACTGCTCTGGGCCCTCCCCCTTCTCTCTGTCTCTCTCACTGTCACTGTCAAAAACAATAAAATAAATCTTTTAAATATATATATTTATATATATGAATGAATATATATGAATATATATATATATGAAATGAATATATATATATATGTATACACACACAAACACACACACACACATGGTTTCTTGCACAGGGATAAGAGGTAATAATAAGCATAAATTCTTCCCGTCTCTGAGTCATTTTCTTCATTAACAAATGAGAGAAGACTTTCATTTCTAACTTCCTTCCTAGCTCTAAACTTCCCTGATTCCATAACAGAAGACTATTGAAAAGCCTTATGAAGTGAGGAGGGAAGATCTATAGCAAGATGTTTAATCTCAATAAGCCTTTTCCCTGCTTTCTACAATTGGAATAATAGTAACAGTAACAATATCAATTCGACAGGGTTGTTGTGAGAACTAAATGGGCTAATAATGCACATATACATGCTGAGTATACTATAAGCCTCAATAAACATTAGTAACAGTGACAAGTGGGGTGATGAAGCATAAGAAGAAACATCTCTTATGAAGGCCAGCACAGCTTATATTGCCAGATCCCATGAACATTTGAAATCTGCGTGTCTTGGCTCTTTGGCAATATTTGACATTCTTGATGCTCCCTCTTCCTTGAAACAACCTCTTCCTTCTAATTCCACAGCAGAACACCTGGTCAACCTTCTACCTCTCTGGCTGCTGCTTCTCAATCTCCTTTGCCAACTCCTTTTCTATCTAAGCTCCAAATAAATGTTGGAGTCTCTCAGATCTTGGCTCTGCTCTGTACCCCCATTCTCCCACTGCTTTCTCCTTGTCCTATCCACCTGTCTCTAATTTCTTTCCATTCCCTGACTTTATACACAATTGATAAGCAACCCAGATCTCTCCTTGGAGTTCTATACTTATAAATTAATCTGCACTCAGAAATCTCTAAGAAATCTCAAAACCACCATGCCCAATATCGAACTCTAAACTTCCTTCCCCAATCCATTCCTCCCCTAACAGTCTCCATCTAAGTGATTGTCTAAGCCAGGGGTCTCTAAACTACAACCCATGGGCCGGATGCGGCCCACAAGGCCCTCTCATCTGGTCCGTGGAGACCTTTTTATCTGAATAAAATAATATTAAATAAATAATTAAAAACAACATCTATGTTTTGATTCTTTTTTATTTGGACCTCAAATGTGTTGTCGGCCCCCAAACTGCTGTTTGATAGTTAAAAAGTTTGATAGCTGAAAAGTTTGGAGACCCCTGGTCTAAGTTATCATACTTCATTCCTCCTTCACCATCAGCAGCTTTCCCACCAGCTTATACATAAGGCCTGTTGGCTCTACCTCCAAAGCCCTCTTCCATCTCACCCACTTACCTCCACCTCTGCAGCCACCTCCTACCTCGAGCTGGGGCTACTGCTGTGACTTCTTCATGACTTCCCGGCTTTCCCTCCAACTCTACTAGGTACACAGTTCTGTAAAACCTTTAAATGATGTCCCATTGTGCTGAGGGCATAGGTCTAACTTTTTATGGCCAAAAAGTCTACATTAGCTACATCTGCCTCCATTCTCATAACTCTCCTTCCCATGCTTCACCTCCTTCCCTAAGGTTCTAATCTAAGTCATCCTTCCTTAGCATTTCCTCTCACCATTGTCTACTCTTTCTCATCTCTGAACTTAGTACAATTCTTATTTATGCAGGTGACACCTGACTCTTCTGTACCCACACTGGACAGTAAGTTATACATGAATTGGGTCGCCGGTTGTGTTTACCACTGCATCCTTAGTTCTTATCATCAGAAGCATAACACAGTAGGTGCTCAAAATTGAATGAATGAATGAATCCATAAACAGCAGTTAGACTGACCTCTGAAGGAAAACACAGGTCCCACGGGGTAAGGATGAGTGGGGTAGCCCTCTGGACCAAGGAGCTAGATAAGGCAGCTACAGAGCAAGGAGAAACAAGGTTACTAAATGAGGAATTGCAAAGTGACAGGAAGGTGTGGGACATTCACAGTCACAACTTAGTTGCCCACAGAAGGTGGGTACAACAGAGGGCTGGAAGGGTGGAAGACACTCATCAGAAAGGTAAGAAGCCAGGCCTGTCTCTGTAGGGACTGGGTGGTGCCTAGAGAGAAAGCAGATGGTAGGACACTGCGACCCCTGCCCTAAACCAACACCCAGTGTGAAAACACAACGTGGGAGAGAACCTGGGTAGAGAAAGACCTCCAGATTATAGTGAAGGCCTTTCTTCCCTGGTGTGGGCCAAGTGATAAGGCATTGAAGATGCCAATGGCCCCGATACTAAGCTCACATTCAGGTAGATACTGCTTGACTTGCCCCTGGGCGCTCTGGACTTCTCTCTTTCTCTCTGAGAAGATAATCATGGAGATCCTTATAGCCATGAATGGTTCTCCCAGATCCCTTACTGTGCAAGCAGATGGGTACTATACTCCAAGCCCTTACGCCCCTTGCCTGTTCACTTTTCCTGCTTAAATCTACATATGGGGTCCTCCCCATTTGCCCTACCCACCTACCATAGCAGCCCACTTGCCATTTTCTGTACATGTTTTGCTCCTCCCAGACTCCAGTCCTTTGCACAAGCTATTTCCCTGCCTAGTGTTATCCTTCTCTGCACACTTTCCTGATAAAGCTCATGTATCCTCAAAACCTAGCTCAAATCCTCACTTCTCCCCAAAGCCTTCCTAGACTCCCTCTCACTTCATCTATTGGTCCTTCTCTTACCATGTATGTTCACACCTTCCATGGATGAATATCAATTATGATCATCAGTCTCCCCCACAAAACTGAGAGTTGCTGAAGGGCAAGAGCCTTACCTCGTTGCTCCTCAGACCCCCGCAGCACTAACCCAGAGCCTTTCCCATGCAAGTTCTCCACTGGGTGTTTGCTGAAGGGCTGTGCATTAGTGTGGCTCAAAACTACTGTCTCCTAGTTCTAAAGTCTAGACGCTGCAAGTCAACGTGTCAGAAGGACCCTGCTCCCCCTGACGCTTGTGAGACAATCCTTCCTTGCCTCTTCCATCTGTGGTTGGCAATCCTTGGCATCCCCCCACTTGCAGCCACAGCCCTTCAATCACATGGTCTTCACCCCTGTGTGTCTGTGTCTCTGGGTCCCTCCTTATGAGGATGCAGTCATGTTGGGTTACAGTGTACCCTAATCGAGTATGACTCCATCTTAACATTACATCTGCAATGACTCTGCTTCCAAAAAGGTCACACTCTTAGGTACTACAGGTTAGGAATGCAACATATTTGGGGTGGGGGGGACACAATTCAACCTATAACAGGATATATGTGGAAAGGGCACTGTATCCTTGAGGACTAAATGAGAGCTACAGATGTCTAAATTCAGAAAAAATATACATAAACCAGCCACAGCCAGGGAGGAGGGAGGAGGGAGAGATGAGGCAGAGTCCAATAGTGGGGAGGGCAAAGAGAGAACCAACAAGAAAAGGAAGGGGTACAGATGGACAGAAGGAGAGAACTAGATGAGGACACCTACCTCTCAGTCTCTAGCCAAGAAGTGACCAGGTTAGCAGGACAGAAAAAGCACAAAGAGCCTCTGGCTTCTTATGACAAGTGACAGTGACCACAGGCCCCATCCCAGGCTTCTTGCTTCGCAGCTGAGGCCTCCTCCCTTCCTTGCACGGCTATGACTGCTACAGCTTGACTCTCCTAATGGAGAACTTAATGAGACCTTCAGTAAATGAATCCCAGATTCTCTCTCTACCCCAAGTAATTATAGAACTCAGCAATTTTTTTCCCCTAACTTGCTGCTGATTTTCTAATTACTCTTGCTCCAAATAGGACAGTTAACATTAAAGTGAAACCATGCTGAGGTTGTGGGTTCACTCACGTCTGCTTTGCTTATTTCCTTAATTTGACAGCATGGCTTTATGGACAGAGAACAGGAGGAGAGTCTTACATTTTATATTGTTAGGTTTGTATCCCGCAAAACACAGGACCCCTCAACTGGCGTTAAGGTAAACCTCTCCTGTAGAAAAAAAACTCATCAAGACATACCCACCAGATGGAGTTTAATGAGTCTTAGCATAGAGCAGCCTTCTCCCTGGAAGGGTATCAAAGGGGATTTTCCTTCACTTCTTCCCATAGAGGAAGGAGAATAGCCCCAGCAACTAAAAATGAATTTCTGAATATTGGGAAATTTTCCTTTATAGAAATTCAAGGGTATATAGTAAGCCTGGGATGAAGGGACAGGAGGTATTTGGAGTGGCTAGAGAGAGGAGATAATTCAAGTAAAAAAAAAAAAATAGGCTGCAGCAACAAAGCTGAGATGATTAGAAATTACTTGGGTCGGTGCAGAAAATGTTAGTATCTCTGCAGGGGTATATCTGGGGAAGTCTTGCAAAGAATCCCCTACCTTCAAGCCAAATTGACCCAAAGTTACATCGGGCTGATTAATAGGTATTTTCTTATTGCAAAACTGTATGACCTCATTTGGGGTAGCAAGAGCTTTCCAAGGAGATGTGATTAAAGGAGCCTGTGACATTTAATCAGGAAGGAATCGTCACTGTAAAGTCCTCCATCCATATATCTAATTGAAAAACACCTTGTGGCAAGTCCATCTCATTTCTTCTTGCCTTCATCGAAGTGGAAGCTGTGGAGGGGCGGCTGCTCACCTAGATCTTGTGGGCACCTTTCCCATCCCTTTCTCTATCTTCTCACATTCTCATTTGCCTGCCATCAATACCTCAAGGGTCAGTTAGAAACAGGAAAAATCTCAAGACTCCTATAGCAAAGGGCAGGCCTATAGTCATGACCTATAGTCATGGATTCTTGTGTTTTCCCCTCTACTTTCTCCAAATTCTGTTCCTTCTTTAGAGGTAAAACACATGTTTGGATTAAGGATTCTAGGGGTAGAGGGAAATGAAGGTGGACTTGAGACTTGAATAGACGTGGGTTCAAATCCCAGCAGTAGCCATGATGAGCCTTATGTCCTTGGTGATATTCATGTTTCTCAGCCTCACCGCTCTGGCCTGCAAGTCAGGACCAGCAGCGTCCTTCTTCAAAGTTGCCATGAGAATCCAAGGAGTCTGCTGACATGTAACTGGTCTCTAGAAAACACCAGCTTCCTCCTGATCATTAACTCAATAAGCATTTCTTCAGAGCCTCAGCTGGGAAAGGGAGTTAGGAGGTACGGTCACTGTCCTCACAATGCGTGGGGCTCCATGTTTACAGAGTGGTTTCCTGGAGCCCTGGAATGTTCTCTGTTTCTCTTTTCTGCACACTCCTCTTAATTCTGAAAGGCAGTGCAGGACTGAGCTGTTCTGGCCCCAGGGCTTCGTTCATCTTGTTTCCATACCATCTGGCCTATGACCCACCATTAGTCCTTTTATGCCTCCTGTCTAAAGAAACGTCTTGTGTTTTGCCTACGGAAGATGGTTCCCTAATGAATGTCATATAACAATAAAGCGTAAGTGTTTTCATCAGACACTTGAGCAGGCATCTGTCCTCCCAGCAGTAAAATATGCTGGGGCTCTGGAAACAGCTATGAATTTGAAACGGGGTTTCATTCACTTAGAGAAGAGCTGTGAATAATTTCAGTCACTGACCCAGTCAGAGAAAAAAAAAGAAAACCCTTTGAGGTTACAGCGAAGCTGTGGTGGTTCTTGATTTTAGCCTTCCCCAAGGAAGGAGAAAGAGTGAGCAGGGGAAGGATGGGCGGGAAGGCCCCTGAAGCCCACAGCACTAGCTGGGTAGGGTGGGGTAGGGCGGACTCCTGGGGTCCACAGCGCTCCTGCCCCGGCTCTGGACTCCAGCCCTGTGGGCACCACCTCCTCCAGAGCTGCAGGCATTCAGCCTCCATGCTTGGCCCTGAGCCCCCAGAGCATGTGCTCACTGGTCAGGAGAACGTCAAAGTCACAAATAGAAAAAGAACTACTCAGGTAGCAGCTCCCGCCGTCATATGAGTTCAGCTGTCCAGGAGCGGAGGAGTCACCCCCAAAGGCTCTGAAAGAACATGCCCGTGAAAGCATGCAGCTGTCCTCAGGTTTGGGTGAACACAGAAAATGGAAAGCACTGTGGTGTAGCTTTGGAAACCGACGGTCCTAGCTTCAAACAGCAGTAGAGCCAATCGTCCACTGTTTTGCTTGGGGAAAGCTATTAAACCACCTTGAGTCTCTGTTTCCTAGTATGGGAAGTTAATCCAGTAGACTCTTCGTTAACTGGCACCCAGGGGAATCGTAGAGGCCAGACAAATGTAAGTAGACTCTCCGTTAACCGGAACTCAAGCATGAGAGTGCTGGTTGCTTGAGTTCTGGTTAATGGAGAGTCTATTATATGTAGAAATAGAGGTAGATGTAGAAGAGGACTTAATATTTTTCTTCTCTAACCTTCCTGTAAACTCTGGAAGAAAAATATTAAGTCCCTCTCTAGGTCTACATCTCCCTCTGCATATAACTTTCCAAAATAGAGCTGCTACTCAATAAACAATCATCAGAAGGCAATACCCAGAGGCGAGGGGACTGAGTGGTCTTCGCTCTCTAAGAGGAAATAAACAAAGCCTGAAGAACTGGATGGTTATCCCTAGTGGGAGTGAGTAAGGCACAGGCACTGGCGGCTCACCAGGACACCAGAATTAAGCAACAAACAATTGTTTTTATGGGGCACCATATTGTTTGCTTCAATCAATGTCACCCCAATAAATTTTACAATTAAAAAAAAAAACCCTGAAAAAGATCCCAGTTGTAAATACAGAGAATTGGAAGCTGGATCACAGCAGCTAGGTGACATCATCCCAAAGATGCGTCCATTTCACCAGGGAGGAAAGCTTCCATGGGTGCTGCCACAGAATCCTCGATCATGTTTGATACTGATTTTTACCAAGTGACTCTTATGAAGCAAGAGTGAGCATATTTACCACATTTGTGGACAACACAAAGCTAGGAGGGCTAAACGACAATTAAATTATAGAATTAAGATTCAAAAACACCTCAGTGGCCTTAAATTTTTGAACTTACATAAGCAAACAATGTAATTATCAGATTCTTTGTTTCAATTTAAAATGAGGCACTCCTGCTACAGGCAATGAGGTTCTTGGTTTAAGCCGGAGATAAATGCAGGAAGTAGGAAGGGAGAAGGAAGAAAACTATCCCAAATCCACATAATCCAACCCACCTGTAGAAGTCAGATGCCAGACACCAGGGTCAGCGGGGTGGTTTGTAGGAATCGATAGCTTCAGACACACAGGGATCTCCCTTCGTTTCCTCTGGGTACTCACAAGCCTTAGCCAGCCCTCTGCATTTTGCCTGAAGAGCAGATTCTGCTGTCTGCTCAGAACCAGGCAACCACCTCAGCAAACTGAAGCTAACTCTGGGCTCTGACTAAGCAATCCCCCATAATGGTCTCTTCCCAGTGTATTTGTCCCCATCAGAGCTATTTCTCATGCTTAATCTTCTCCCTTTGGAAGCCACATTGACAAAATAGCTAAGGAGCATCAATTCTATTTTACTATGTTCACTACTTTCTGTTGCTTTAAATTCTAGAGTTTGTTAAGACAGTTGCTGCTAATTCCTTAACTGACTGAGACTTTTTCTCAACCAAACATTTGAAATGCAATTAAATGAAACTGGACACAGTTCCATTCCTTCCTAATGATACTCAGACACCAAAAGCAGAGGGACTCACCAGTCCCATGATAACCTTCCCGTTTGTGGGAAAAGTTTATTCTGTCACAGAGCCTTTCCCTCAGGGCTGCATGTGAGAACAGGAAGACCTAGAGATTGTACAGACCATTTGTGTGCTATCAGGATGTAGGTTCCTAAGCAGGGAAAGATTTAAAATGCTTCCTCCCCCTGGTTTTGACCCCAACCAGAACAGCATGGCTAATCTTTATAGGTTTCCAGTAAAACAGTTGAGAATAATTGTATTTTTTTATATAGAAATAAAATGATTTCCAAGAAACTTTACCAGTATGTGAGTCAAGATCACGCTTGTCCCCTCCCCCAAATTGCTTTAAACCCTGTCACATGCTTTTGCTTATCTGATTTGTTGAACGTTTACCTTTGGGGAATCATAAAATAATGATAAATATTACAATTTTGGAAGTCAGAAATGGATTTCTTGATACCCAGTCTCATCTTTACCCTCTTAGTTCTTCAGTAATTTATTATAGATTATAGAAATTCCCTGTGCATTATTCCAGCATAAATACACCGTTTATTTTTTAAAGAAAATTTTGTTTTCATGTGAAATTCTGAGGGCTTTGCATAGTATGGGCTGTTAGGGTGTATTTTAGACCTAAATGTTTTAAAAGAATCATGTTTACCTGTTTTGTGCCCCCCTCCCTGCCCCCAGCAGTAATGCACATCTTATTCGCATTAAAACTTGTCCATTTGCTTCTGTTACATTTCTTGGGAGACTTAAATCTCACCAAAGGCAACTATTGATTCATAGCCCAAGTTCTCCTTCTCAGACCATGGAGGGTACTTCCAATACCAGGTCCAAACACGCCTTCTAGAACTATTCTCTGCCCATACAATTCCTAGGATGGCCAAAGGCAGAAGCCTCAGGCCCCTCTGGGATTCATTCTTGTCTCTTTGGTCCCTGCTCCTCACACTGACCAGGTGTGCTGGCTTCCCAGACTCCCAGACCTGCTTGTCTGCCCAGTGATGGTGCTGGCTTCTCAGACTGAAGCCAGCCCTGCCAGTCACTGTCCCTCAGTAGGCCCTTAGCATCTGCTAGCCCTTTTTCATTGACCCTTGACTTCTGCCATCCACTGAGACCAGACATAGTGGCCAAGAAGCCTTCATTCATCCACTGCAGTTCTGCCTTAATGTACTTATATTTAAGACGTCTTATAGCATACGTGCATCATTGCGGTGAGCACTGAGTTCCAAATAGCAGTCAGTGCAGACACTGGAAGCTCCTCTGTGATAACACATGTGAACAAGGGACCCGGTAATGAGCCAAGTCTCACTGGAAAGATGAGGGCCAGTCTTCAAATTTGGAAAACCAGAGGCTTAAGACAACTAGGATGAGATCAGTCACGGAACCTAAAGTTTATAACTGCAAAGCGATTTCATCCATAATTAAAATGCTTTGCGAACAGGGGAGAAGGGTCCCAGGGACGCCTGGAACCCCAGGGTGAGTCACTAGGCTGTTGCCAGGCCTGGCTGAGAGGAGAGGGAGCAAGTTGTGCTGTGCTCGGGGCCTGAGAGGACAGACATTTGAGCTCTAGTCATCTGGTCACACATTGAACAGCCGGGTACGCAGAAGCCATGTTTAGCACTACTGATTTCAGCGCTGCTGAGTAATTTCCTTCATATTTTATTAAAGACTGAAACTTTCCATTTTAATTAAATTACAATATCTCCAGGTTTACCACATTTTAATGTGTTTTTATTATGCCCTGGGGTCATTTCACCCATAGGAACTATTCTAGTTTTATAATTTAAAAAAATTAACATTCCGAATCTCAAATACAGATTTTTCAAATTTAACTTTTCTGAATCAAAGTTACACCCTTAAAAATGTGATCACTTAAAGACTTCGAGTGCTGGTCTATAAATGTATTGTATGGTCATTTCTTTTCCTTCTCACCTGAATGAAATACAACCGGCTTTTACTGACCAACCCTGGGAAACATCTTGGCCTGTGGGTTTTTTATAAGAATTTGAATGTCTCTGGTGGCGAATATGAGCAGGTTGCCTCAGATCTGGCTACAGAGCAGACGCAGGTGAAGTGGCTGCCTTTCCTGGCAGTCAGGAGGTGAAAACTGTCCTTGGATTCTGCTACCTTGGCCCCACGCTGACAAACAACACACTAATAGGCAAGGCACTAGATAACTCCATCTAGAAACTCAGCATGTCTCTTGGCAGAATGGCAGGAAGGTTCTGGTTTCCAAATAACAAAGTTTTGTCAGAGTCAGAGGCCCGACATTCCCCTGCCTAGACGGACTCTCATGGTGGCCTACCTCCTCTTGTCGAATTAGCCTTGCCTTCGGTGAACAGGTGAACAGCCTACGTGCCACGCGTGGAGCTGGGTGTGGCTGTGAGACTTCCAAAAGAAGCCCATGATGTCATTCAGTCCTGCTGCCAAAGGCTGAGTCTTCTGTGGAGTTTCCACTGGGCATCAGGTACTGTGCGAGGCATAGTGGAAGACATCATTATTTTCATTTCAGAATCAAGGAAACCAAACTTGTACTTCAAAAGACGAAGTGACGTGCTCCAAATCACACCGCCGGCGGAGCAGAATCTATTTCGAACCTCAATTCGTCTAGCTCCAGATTCTGCACGCTCCCTACTCCACTAAGCTGCATCTTTTCCAGAAGCACTACGGTTTCTGTGTGAGTGAAGTCCCATATGCTGTCACTTCCCTGTCGGGAACAGAGGTCTCTTACAAGGGCCTGCCCTTCCAGCTCAGCCCTCTACCTATAACACATGGACTACAGCTTCTCACTGCCACTCAATAGATAAAACATAATCCAGAACAAATGCCTCCTCCCCAAATCAGAGTTCAGTTTTGCTCCCTAGTGCCCCCCACTCCCCAGGCTCTCCACCCTGCCCGTCACTCAGCCTGGTCATCCCTGCACAGCCCTGGCCCCAGACCAAAAGGACATCATTGAAACACACACACACACTCCGCCACTCATGCAGATTGCTCTTACATGAACTTGTGAGATGCACCTTCCTCTCTCATCTTGAATGTGTCTAAAAATCCACAAATATCTCAGTGCTTCTGAAAATGAAATTATCCAGATGTCTTTGTAGATGTTACAAACGGCCGGCCAGTACAGCATCCATGCAAAGAAAACCTCTTTTCCCCACGTGGGAGTGAGTGTTTGCCAATGAGACCAGGAAAACTGATCAGATGCACACTAATTCCTAATGAAGGTGACTTTATCCCTGTGGTTTGAATTTCTAGTTTTAAAAATCTTAAATACTGGTACTGAAGATGTCAAAGATCAAAGACAAGAAAAGAATTCTTAAGGCAGCCCAGGATAAAAAGATAATTTTTAGAACATCTGAAGAAGCTAAGATGGCGGCATGAGAGGAGAACGCCGATAACTGCCTGGGAAGGGCCTTGTGAACAGAGGGGAATCCACAGGGGAAACCCTGAGAAGAAACCTCAACTAAGAGAACCACACAACACGGAACAACACCCAAAGGTTAGAGAAAAAAGGGGGGAGCGGGAGAGGGAAAGGGAAGCAGCGGTTCGGGGACAGAGACTCGGAGCGCGGCCCGGGGCTGGCAGAAACAAAGGGGGATTGGGGGACTACGGTCACAGTGAAGCTGGATCGAGGGCGGGCTGGAAGCCGAGACCTAGGGAGCGTGGAAGCCCCACAAGACTGTGGACAATTTAACATCCGAACTCAAGGGACAGCACGCAGTGCCCTAATCAGATCACAGAGCCTAAAGTGGAACAGGGACTGTGGAGCAGGGCGGCGGCACTTCCCGGCGGGCGGGGTGAGAGCAGGGCACCAGCCCAC